>QEYB01000239.1:0-32309 GCA_017562135.1 Dipylidium caninum | reverse complement strand
CGGGATGGAAATTCCTCAGGGTCCGTAATCGAGACTCTGGTGCCCGCGGTCGGGGTTATGGCTGTTGCCATCATCGAGGCGGTGGATGCACGGAGGTGCCGCTCTAAGATCGCGCCATGTAAGGATTGAATGGTACCGTACCCGAGGGTGCATGCCAGTTCTCCAGTGCATCTCGTGGGTTACGATAGCGTATGATGAGCGCAACACCCTGCCCGATCCGAACGGGCTCATACTCGATCATCTTGGGTAGCAATAAAAAATTGATCGGGCGATGGCAATAGGGACCAAAATTTACAGAATGCCAGCAGGAGAGAGAAAGAATATATTAAGGCGAGGAATGACAAGAGAGATAGTCAGATGCGAAATGACGTTGACATTAACACTGTGTTTCTCGCTGTCAGTAATCAAGGAGGAAGCATCATACCCAGTCACTGACTTCATTTCCCTTTTGCAAGTGACAGTCATGCTTCATCCTTCGGATAATCTGCGTAAAAAGGCTACCCATTTCCCACTTGGTCACATTTCAAGTCAGCGGTTTATCCACCGAATTGAAGGCCGAACAATGTTCAAGGAAAGGCATCCCCTCGAAAACTGCAGCGACTATTGTGCCGGTAAAATTGCTCCAATTGTTCTGCCATAGGGGCCATTTCCTACTCTTCTGACAAATGCAGAAATTAGAACGCGATCGTGGCCGGAGTGACAATTAGTACCGTCTTATGCAGTTAAATGAACTTGAAAAAGCCTCGCATTAGTCGTGACGAACCACCAAAACATACTCAAACATACCGCGGACAAATCTGAACTAGAAGATCGAGTTCAGGGCTAAGATAACAGTCGTTACAGATCGCGGGCAGGACTGCGATAGACATAGGTTCATTAGTGGTCTTCCTCGATGGCGTCCGAAGGAATTTCGTTGCCTCATCAGCTCTGTCGCTTCTCAACGCACCTTGTCGGTTGTGCACAGAGTCGTGCAAACTCAAAGGAACTCGTGCGCCTCGAAATAACAATGCGCTAGCGCGACGGGCGAGAACGTGCCTAGTGAAATAGTTCATGATGGTCGATATCGAATAATGGGCCGTGATTGTGTATTTAGTGACATATTTTAAATGTGATGTAAATACAAACACCGCAGACATCTGTAGCACGGGGCTCGACTTCGCGGCCGTAATTTAACGTGCCGTACCTATGTTGCCTCGGCCGCGCAAAGTGGCGATCACCATGCACTTTCGCCTTGGCCCGTGACCGAAGTTACCCCCAGTCTGGCCCGTTGGAGCTCTCGGGCCAGTGGGCGGAGGCTAACCACAGCAGGGTGGAAGAAGGAGCGCGGGTCGAGGTGAGGTTTACAGGCAAACACTCCGGTCTTAAGACGCAGAAATCACGAATTACTCTGATAACAAAAGACGTAATGTAGGAGCCTCACATTGTTGATTACATCAGTGGTAGTGTACCTGTTTTGGCATACGCCATCGATTCCCATGTTCTCCGCGCCGCTCTGGCACCATTTCTTTCCTACTTGTGCTCTCCTGTGACTCATTCAGCTATTCAACTGCATCGGACCATCCCTTTCTACCGCTTATGACCGCGGGACAAACAAGGAACAAAACTCGGTGGAGAGCGAGCCCATTTACTTCATTCTTTCTAAGAAACAAAGCGGAAATGACGCCGAACAGGCAACAAAAACAAATCTCAATTTAGACAAATAATAAAACGGTAGCAGACCTGAACAAAGACGGCAGTTAGTGACTCAAAAAGTCAGTGGACTTTCTACTTTTCGTCGACCTGAACCACACACTCGTCTGGGATGATAAATTCTTCGTGGGCAGATCGGAAGGAGCTTCCTGTTGGCGGTGGACGCTTGCGTGCTCGTGACTGTCACAGCATCGGCCTTGGTGGAGTGACCTGCGCCCCATCGTTCTGCCCAGTCTCAACGCATCACGCACCATCAGTAGGACGACTAACTTTCCCGTTCCCCCTCGCAAAGGTCAAGTGGTACGACAACTTCACTTTCGCCGTTCAGTTCGTGATCGTGTCAAACTTCCATCTTCTGACCTACTTTTTCACCTAGTATATCTATGTATCTTCTTCTTTTTTTTGCCTGTCATGTCACTCACATCCGCGAAGGGTTTAAAGTGAGCTAGAAGCACAGTGGTACTTTGGGCGTGGGGGGCACATGAAGAACGCAAAATGGTGTGTAATGGGCGGTAGGCTGTCCCAAAGTATCCTAGTCATGGAAGTCCTCCACTTCGTACGACATTGAAAGTCGGAATGTGATGTCTTGCGATATTTTACCAGCACACTCACTCTCAGTGTTGGTCTCGGATAAGCTGCCCGACTAGGGATCAGTTCGAGCTCCCAGGTCGCCGCGTTCAGTGGCACGAGGGTAAGCAACCTGCTGAATGGGGATTGCAGAGGCTGACGTAATAGGGGCGTAAGAGCACCACCCGCATCTCGGACCTCCAATGCAACCGCTCACCGCTCTCCCCACTGTCGGGAAATATAACTGATTTAAACGCCCAGACTATCGTAGCGTTTGTTTAATTATTTATGTCGGAAACCTGAGTATTTACGGATGCGAAGCTGTCAGTCCCATTTAATTCAATAGGAGTCGAACAAATATTTACTACGAATCATCTCTGTACAAGCATTTTCCCCGCTCTCGATTTGCCAGCCCTTTTCCCTCGGTCCTACTCTTAATTCGCGCTATCGTAAATCACTCGCAATGTAAACGGGGATGGAAATGTCACCGTAGGGTAGACCCGCATAGTCATTAATGCAATGATTGACGAAATTTTGGATTAACTCTGGGCATCTGAGTCTTCTAATCCCGCCAATTTTTCCCTCATCATCTACCCAGTACAGCCGTGTCGGACTACGGTGAAATCTTACCAGAGGTCTCTGAGAAAGGCGACGTCCAAACGGGACCCGAAGACCAAGCATTTGACCTGGCTGAGATTTACTGGTACCCTCTTGTGCCATCTCTGAGAGTCACCTCCCTGCTTGTACATCTTGCGCTCGATCTTGAGGACGATTAACAAAACTCTAACAGTGTCGAGGCAAAAGAAGGTGGCTCAGTTAATTGGAGATGCAGACTACATTGTGATTTAAGATTTCGCCCATAAAAATGGAGGACGTAGGTAGATTAATATATCTTAAGAGCGGTAGGCGGAAATTTACTCGTTGCTTTGCCCCATCGTCCTCCACTTAGTCATCCATTTTACTGTCTGTCCCTGACAAGCAGTAAAGTTTCACTTTTAAGTAGACGAAACCATGGAAAACAGAGTAATAACTTGGGCAGCTCCCTGCCATCTGTGCCACACGAGTGTTGTAGTCCGGTGTGGCGGCCTTGTTTGAGACGGCTCCAGAGTCGGGCTACACAAAAAACGCCACCTTTCGGTATATTCACAGGCTCTGTTTTGAGAGTGCTGCTTTGAATTCAATCAGGATCGCCTGTGCATTGAAGAGATGACACTTTGTATGTCACTTAGCTACTTCGACAATATAGAGTTAATCCATGATAAGTATGCAAAAGGGTAGAGAGCAGTGCTTATGTGGCGTCAGGAGAAATAGTATTTTGTGGTTATGCCTGCTTGGCCCTTCTCGTTCTCCACCCAGTCATCATTATTCTTTTATGATACTTTGGTTCATGAGAGGCGCAAGTTTAGAGTGAATATCATCCCAGACGCTGAGTCCAGTCTTTTCAGATGGAGGTAGCACAAATGTTCATTCACGTTTTGTGAGTGATTGTTGTTTTGGTACTTTTCGAGTTATTAAAACACTCAGTTTATGAACTTTGTCACATAAGATTTAGTCTGCGAATTGTGTTCTCCGCCTATCCCGCGTTTTGACGGGGTTCCTCTATGCATGGAATGGGATCGCCCGAAACAAGAAAGTATATTTACCCCGAGAGTTTGCGAGCAGAGCAAGCCGCCTCACTCCATTCCCACCACCTTGGTTCCTACCATAGTTTTCGCATTTCGCGCACGATGGTCAGCTCAAAACAAAGGTCTGTACCGTGATTGGGAAAAAAAACCCAATTGAGTAGCACAAATCCAAATTTAAGGCCCATCCCTCTTCGTGGTACTGTCTGGATATTTTCGCGGCCGAGAGAGTAGGCCCCCAACTTCGGAAAACGATGATCAGCAAGTATTTACGGTGTCCTACTTTGAAAATAACTTAAGTAACACGGGTGTATTAGTAAATTGGTGGAATATGATTTTGGTATATTATTGAGTACGACTCAATGTGAAATATTTGAACAGTTAAGTATATTTACTCATAAATGGACTGTCAAATTAGTTTCTACTTTTTCTTAAAGTTAACCATACGAGAGAAAAACTTCAAAAAAAAGATGTTACTCTGCCATTATGAGAATCTTGACCTCGAGAATTTCTTATAGAATTTTCGGCTTTGGCTACCAGGTCCTGCATTTTTATATGATTTGAAGGCCACTGTAAATGCCATAGTTGCAAGATGTTTAGAGAGTGAAAACGATTGTGATAAATAACAGGTAAAAAACATTTCCTGTCCAAGCTTTTGTTTTGTTAGTCAATTTCAACTCTGAAGCTAGTAGAGGAAAGGGGAGCTTATCACCCTTTGCAACGGTGATAAGCCGGCCAGATAAAGGTAAGGAAGTTAGTTATTACAAATGACTTATGAAAGGACAACTAAACTGGCTTCGATTGACGTGGTGGGAGGCTCGCATAACAGCCATGGCTGAGGCGACGACGATGTATGGCACTACTGCTCGACAAATCCGGCACTCATTGGTAGGTAGGCCGGACTCGTCTCCGTATCCCACCAAAAGGCACAGTGAGGGGAAAACCCAATTCTGTGTAGAAAATGGGTAAATGGCAACATAACTCACTTCATTAAGATTCTCAGGTCAACTGTCAGATAATTTGCCCCAGGAAAACTAAATAACGCCTTGTTAAGAAAGTATTTGAAGAATTTTAATTAAACGACCCGGTCATTTCCGTACCAGACGTATATGGAACGATGTACCAACTTGGATCGTTAACAAGTGAGTGTCTGAGTTCTTGAACAAGGTGGGATGGGTCTAGACAAGCATTCCTTTTTTAACCCTCGTCTAATGTATATCCGGTGGCGATGAACTAACAAGCCCTTAGACGATCGCATCGTATACGGTTTATTGAGGTGTAGCTCAATAGCTCCTCAAATTTCTTGATAGGGCTTTCGACTGAGGCCAGCGCTATGGTGAAAAACGAAGCTCCGTGCAATTTAAACCGTGATAAGCACATCTATGCATTGTAAACCCACTTCTTCGACAATAGCGTGGAGAAAAGAAAGTGTGAAACAGCTTGGTCTTGAGCGTGGCGTTAAATGCGCCTTCAATATCGCGGAGAAAGTTAGATATTGCCAGATTAGTTCATTGGACCCACGTCCTTTAGGGAGGAGGAAAATGTGATGATTTGCGGTTAAACTCACGGAAAAGTGCTGAATTGCGTAGTCGTAAAAGCCGCGCAGTCCACACAGGACGTAGTAGTACCATTTGATAGGAGAGGAAGAACCTTCGCGAGCAAATTGCAGCGCATCGTCGATACCAGATGTGTACTGACTAAAAAGAATTTGTCTGTCAACGAAAGACATCACTCACAACGTGTCGTATTAACTCCACTACGCACTCAAACTCGACGTTCTCCGAAAGAATTTTAATAGTCCCTGGAGACATGTCTGGAAGACTGGCCACGGCAATGTACACAGCTTGTCTGAGTGCCATGGGGAGTACAGCGTAGCCGCTGTAGTCGATGTGCTCACCTACAAAGCACAAATGGTGTACTTCGCCCTCGGCAATTATCAGACGAGGCTTCTCAATTTCTCCGTTGCACGGCCAAACACGCCCGCAAAGTCAGTGTGCGAAAGAGCTCGGTGACGGTATAAAAGCTAATTCCTCACCTCCCGCGATGTCAAACTTTGCGTACTCTGCTGTCGATGACAACTTATCTAAGTAACGTTTGTATCTACCAACCGGAATCGTTATACATAGCCGCCAATCCGTAATTTCCTTACGGCTTTGAATAATTAAAACCGGCCATGCCGATGGTCTCCTACTCATGCTGTCGTGTCGCCCAATGTGAGATGCCTCCTTTCAACTCCTTCATTGTGCTATTACGAGTTGGATTGTGCGTTACAATAGAATTGTAGGGTCAATGCTCCGGGGGAGGCGCATGCTACTTTAATTTACATAAGTAGGATGTCGTCCCCATTAGCCGCATTGCACAGATGTACGCGATTTACCTCGACGCGGTGACTATTGTGGTTGATTTTGGCTTCTGAACAGGCGAAACCTCACGGCTTGCGATTGGAGAAGGAGTAGAAGGGAAACAATCGGCACCCAACTACGAACTGCCCGTATAGAAAGGCAGCCACCACGACGTAAACGTCGAAATTTTTGCAAATGTCTGTTAAGTTTGTGGGTTTTATTCATGGCTAAGATGTTAAATTGACGGGCACTTCGAATCAGACCAAGCACGGAAAACTTAGAGCTGAAATAAATTAATGAATGACTCTGTGATCATACAAGCCGATTCCTCAGGCCAACACGTGAATGTGCAACCTGTTATGAAAGCACTCCTGTTCCTACCATTTCTATCCGCCACGCCTGTGGTTGGGTCACATACCGATAAGATTAACGCGACCTGGAGCCCTGACGACAAATTCGCACCGTTGAAGCTCAGGACACCTCTCCACTAGCAGAGCACTCAGCCTTTTCGTAGTCGCATCCTCCTCAAAGATGTTGTATCCAGGCTGTAATTAAGGAATTGCAACCAGTGACAAATGGCCCCGGGACAGGAAAGAAAGCATACACTGGGGCATCAGATAGCAAAACTTCCTGTCCCTGGGATGTATGCAACTATTAGAGGGACGAGCGCAGGTTGAGCATTTGCAGATAAAAATGAGATTTATGAGGACTGATGCAGTGGGGAGGACGAAGTCTTGCAGCCATTGACAACTTACCAGCATCGTGTCAAAGCCCGTTGTTTTCTCTTCGTTTGTTTACCAAATATCCGTGCAGTTGCGTCTGAATGCGTCGTGTGTAGAGAGATCGGCCTCGATTGGCGCCTGGAGACGCGGCGTTGACCTGTGATAAACTCAGCCTGTCATTACAAGCTCTGTGTGTGACGTGAATTTATCCACGTGGCTCACACCTACAAGCGAAATGTGAACCATTTGGAAAGTTCAGAGTCGTAAAGGAAATTTTCGCCTCCCACTCGATCCTGGAGTCGTGGATCCAACCACGAAAAAAGTCGAGTAAATTCCAAGACCACGTAGTTACTCCTCGCCAATTGCTGCAGAGCACCAGCCATCTAAAAATCACTTGTTAGAGTCAGGAAAAGAAAGTCTGGCAGGCAATGTGAGTTACTTTCGAGGGATCTAGAGGTGAGTCCTTCTTGGTGATACTGTGGACCAGGTGAAGATCCGCCAACGCCTCCGTCATTCCTGTTTTAGTTCCCCACTGTCTCACCTCCAAGGGTAGGGGCGCCACAAAAGAGGACAATTGGTTCCATTGGATCAAGCCGCTGCCTGTTTGTGTTTGTCGACATCACTCGTCTCACGTTACCGCGGTGTCTCCACATAATCCCTGCGTCCCCGACAATCCCGATGACATTTCTCCCACCTCCAACCATGACCACCTATTCAGCCGGTGTCAAAAGTTAAAAATGAGAATTCTCTGACCATTCTTCCTGCCACATAGCAGATTTGCACCTCAGAGAGTGTTTATTGCTAGAGAAAAGATGATGAGTTAACAACAGAAAGAGCTGAGAAGCAAGTATGGCAACCTGGTAGTCTTCGACTCGACGAAAATATCTCCTGATCAGAGGTGGAGTTCTAAGTCCTCTTTTGGAGATTTCTCCAACTCCCCAGAGGCCATTGCAGAGCAAATGCCTTATGGCATTTTTAGCAGACGCTCTCAAGCCCGAGTAAATTACTCGCCAAGAAGTTGAGGGGTGTAAATTGAGAATCCCAAGAAAGTACGAATCCTCTCATTAAAAGAAACTAAAATTACACGGGTAAACAAGAGGCGAATAGCTGAAACGCGCCTTGGGAATATGTGTCGACGAGGTGCAGGTGAAAACCCCTCCTACTTGGGTGTTTTCATCCCCGCGCAATGAATGCCGTGGAACGAGTTGGGAGTGCTGAAACTTGAAGACCTCGTTGGGTTTGGCCAAGCGGATCCATTAGGTTTAAGGGACGTCCGAAATCGAGATTTGGATCCTCTTTCCCTCGGCGGAAGTGGTCTTCGGGTCGGTCATAAGGCAATTTGGGCCTCGTCAGAGGGTGTGACTTGTCGGAGGATCCCTCTTAATTCAAGGAAAGCGGAGAAAATGCTCTGTCAATGTTGAGACTGAATAAGAAGGAAATCCTTCTGCCCACCGGGATGATAAACAGAACGGTGACATGCTCCTTCACCTCGTGCTCATTTATAATGCATCAATTAAATATACTTGCCATTGAAGCATGTGTATTTACCCAAGGCGATCTCCTATTAGGTTGGAAACTATGGAACAGGTGATTTTGCTTCTTCTGTATTAAAATGTGACTGAGAGAGGGGCATTGCAATGTGCAAGGTACCCTTCTTGCCCATTTCTTACAGTTTTCCATGTTCTTATGCCATTTAATTGAATTTTTCGCCGAAAACCTGATGGAAAATCCTCTTGCCTACTAGTTGAAATGGACTCATAGCGCAATTCAACCATCTTTAAGAAACATTAATTAGGCTTTCGGAGATGGATCAACTTGATAAAATTTTTTGGACTTTGGTTTCGTATATTTGGTTCTGGCAATTCGAGTATCGTCAAGGCGCCTCGAAGAAGATCACCGGGCCAATGTAGATGAAGAGGCGAAATAATGGAAGCCCGGAAAATCCGTTCCATACAGAAAATTATTTGTACACTTGGATCTAAATTATGAACTAGCCAAACGGTAACGGCTGTGTCGAAACGTATGTGCCGACCGCACGAATAGACGATGCAACTGTTGCTTGGCTGCTTCCTTCGCAATATACGACCGTCGATGTTTTAACACTAAATCATCAAGCAAAGAGGTAGACAAGAATGCAGCCCCAGGACACACCGCTAAGCCGAAAGTTCATCAAAGAAACATCATAGTTAGTATACGGTCGAACGGCCAAGGAGTGATCCATTTCTCCTGCCTTCTTACAACCAGGCCAAACCATATTAGAGGCGGAGTCGCACTGCCGTGAAATGACAGTCACGGATGAGAGGAAGCTTATGAGAAAAAGACAACCAGCCGTGCCCAATCGTAGCAGTTGCCATGTTACTGCATGATGACAATGCACGACGACCACATGAAGCTTCAATTCCTGTTCACATAGTAAATAACTTCTCTATAATATAACGTTTCACCAAGTCAAACAGAATATTACGCCTTTCTGAATTAAAAAGTATTTTTTGCGAGAAAATCAAAATACTATAACCAAAATGGTTTTAGAAAAAGACAGTGAATTGTTTATCACTTGTAAAAATAAGGTATATACGACATGTCCGGTCGTTGGCAGAAAGTCGTAGATGCCAGTGGACTCCATGAAAAATTGCGTTTTTTGCACTTGACTTCAGGGCCTGTTTCATGGTTCCCATGAGATGACACAAATCCGGAAATTCTACGACACCCACTACTGTTGACGACACCGATGCTCACTTTCTCCCGACCGGATTGTCCCTCCACTTTAGTGACAAATGCAGCCCTTTGGGTCATCCCTTGAAGTGGCAACGGGTCGGATGGAGAGAGGAGGACGCCTAGCGAGTGAAGTAGCTGAAACTCGAGGCCGTCAACTCGAAGGACAGAGTTCACAGCAAGGCTTGCAGCAGATCGGATGCCAACGAGCATATCACGTATTTCTAGTGTTTCTATAAAGCGAATGGGTGAGAGTTCCTGCGTCGAATCTCTTTGTCCTCTGGGTCGGGGTAATCACAAAGTCTCGAACAGCATATGGAGTCTCATTAGTGTACTCCTTTGTGCAGAAGCATGTTGAGAGGAAAGAGCATTTTCTCCTGGGGATTTATCTGCAAACGTCATATAGTAACGATATTGTCGCTTCTTGGAGGAATAATTAACATGAGGGTAAAAACAGGGAAGAAGAATAACGTTTTTAACTTTGGACGGATGACATGGGCAGACCCCTAGAAGGTGTCCACAGACCGCTGGTGGAAGGAGAGATGTAAGAATGGAAGAGTGGCGTGTGCTTTCACTGGCGGAACTATCGAGTGCAGTAAAGACGTCCTTTAAAGAAAATACCTCAGGTAAAATCGCGTTGCAATTGGTGAGCCACAGCATTGATACCGCCCTGAACATCCATTCGCAGGGAGGGCGAATTCCTTCACTTCAATTAGTCCGTGAATAAGACGGCTGGACGAGAAAGACTGGGGGCGGGGGGGAGAAAGGAGGGAAAAGGCAAAGTGTCAGAACAAGTGGAAAGGAGTCAGAACAGGACGGTACGACGACTGACTTGTAAAAAGTACAATAAGCCAGTAAGGATATTTCACGGAAGAAATGTCAATAGAGAAAATTCTAAGATGATATCCTTCTCATATCACAACGAAGTGCCTTCAGCTGTGCCTTCAAATAGCATACATCGCGTGTGACGTGGATAATCGCACACTCCGAAGAGTTCACCTTCCACTCTCCACACTCCGCCGTCAATCGACTGGCGCGTTGACCAGCCAGCAGCCCAACAGACCACCAGACCACCAGACAACACGTCCGTCTTAGGATCCGGCCACCCACAACAACATAGCCTCTGCATTCTCCCCCTTACCCCTTCGCTTCACGTCTCCTCAAGGTCGTCAAGATGCTGATGGCCGTTGGTCCTCTCTCTCTCGCCGTATTCTGGTTCCCCTACCGCACCTCGTCGTTGTACAACAGCTTCGTCACACCCAAACGCACCGGGACTACTGGCTCATTCTCTCTTTCGTCAAGACCATGGCCTACCTCAACGCCACCGTCAATCCCATCCTCTACAACGCCATGTCTCGCAAGTTCCGTCGTGCCTTCCGCCTCCTGCTCACACGATGTGGAGACCACCGCCCTTCCCCGGTCACATCCAACCCCACCCCCACCCCACTCCACTCCACTCCACTCCACTCGCCGCCCCTTTGCCATCTCTACTTCAGGCATCTTTCAGCCGCATCTCACACCCATCGCCTAACGCCCAACACCCAACACCCAACACCCAACACCCCACACAGGGTTCAGGACACGGGGCGCAGTGCACAATGCACAGTGCACACCACTCAATGTCGTCCCCATTGGCCATTTCACTACGTGGCATTGCCAGCCTCTGTCGGCGATGAGGAAGACAACCATCAAGTTGTAGGAAGTAGGCAGACATTGGTACGAGTGAGTGCACCACTTGGACAAGAGAGGCCTCCTCTGGCTACACCCCAACCCCATCCCCATCCCCATCCCCAACTCAAACATAACAACAACCACAACCACAACTCCATTTCCAACTTCACTCCCATCCCCACGCCCAGCCACCCGAATCGGCGGCTCCCCATTCACCGCAGAGAACGAGGTCGACTTCGCACCGAGAGTGTGTGCACTGCCACGTGTTCCATTCGGTGGTTGAAGTCACCGCCCACCTACACCGAAGAAGTTGATAGGTGAGGATGTTGGCGAAGACTAGGAGTATTAGGAGGAGGAGAAAGAGGAGCGAGAAAAGCGACGGAGCATCTGATGCACTCTTTTCTCAGCTACCTCCGCCATCTCAATCCTCCTTCACCCTGCCGCCTCCTCTCTCCATGCCCATTTTCATCTTTTCCTACCTTCTTCCCTTCCTTCCTTCCTTCCTTCCTTCCTTCCTTCCTCCGTCCTTCCTCCTTCCTTCCTTCCATCCTTCGCTTCTTTCTTTCCTCCCATTCATGCTTTTCATGCTTTCATTCATTCATCCATTCATTCATCCATTCACTCGTATATGCATCCGCCCACTCCTTTCCTCTGAAGAAATCGACACTTTCAACCATCGCATGAACTGCTTTCACTCAGAGTAAGCAAACTCCTTCCATTGCGGCAAGTCGATGCCCCGCAGTCGGGTGAATGAAAGAGGACGGGCGAGTACGGTTAAATTGACACCATGGCGTTCCACGAGTCAGGACATACGGTCAGATAGTTAGGACAATCACAACTACGCGTCGTTCAAGCGTCTCATCCTCCTCCGTCTCAATACTCCTGACAGTGTGAACAGTTCAGCCAGCACGCATTAAATAACGGGAATGCGGAGGAGAGGAGGGAATTTGAGAGAGCCTCTTGAACAGACCTCAGTTCGGCAGCTCTGTTTTGGGTGGAGGGGCAGGCGATACGAACCCCCAGGTGTAGAGGGCGGCTTAGGGTATGAAGTGGGAGTTGAGGTGTGAGTGTGGATGAGAGTGGGACTTGAGGTAGCGAGTAATGCCTGCTACCTGCGAGATTCTACTGAAAACGCGTTCCTTCCAGCCGAAGCCGACTGAGTTGAAAGTGGCAAATGGACTTGACTGTACAAATAAGTTATGCGTGAGTGAATGCAGACAGTAATGAATTTGGATTCCTAAAAGTATAAACCGGCATTTTGAAAACCTTACGACTTCGCAGTCCCCTTTCACGAGACATCAAAGACCGACGATTAAAACTTTTCCTTTCGTAGGTCAAATTTCGGACAGGAAAACGACAATAGTCGGTAAAACCATACTTTTGGTTTGAAAATTGAATCTCTCCCTTACTAACACACTCATGATGGAGACGATTGTGTTCGCTATCTTTCATCACACTGGACTTTCTATTAGGGCTTCGAGAAGTTCCATTCGTCTTAAACACCCTAAGTTCTTTGTAATGATTATGCAAGGTATTCAACAGGGATTTATTCCTTCAAAGCAGTCACTTCCATGAATCGACTCACAGAACGGAACGTTTTCTGATGAATCCCACTTGGCTGTGCGAATATTTTTCGTCATGATGGTAGCAGCAGAGCACCTCTGACGGCAAAGTGTTTATGCATTTGCGGTAACGGTTTTTTATTCCACCATTTCGAAGCTGTCTGTTATCCAGTGACCTGTCTTCGTGACAATGGTGGGTGAGTCTTGTGTAAATAAGTTATCGCTACTCTTTCCCACCATTTTTCCTTACGAAAGCTTCACATTAACTTCTGGCTGCCGATGAAGTCCACATTAACTGAACGACTGACTGTGGAATAAGGAGTGCATAAGTTCCAGTAATTTTATTTTCCCTCTGCTATGATGTTTTCACAGGTCCGGTGAACTGTCGACTAGCGATGTCGAAGTCGCGTGATCATCTCATCCAGGTGTCCATCTTACCTCAAGAATTGACTCAACTACTTAAATGCGAACACTCTGATTTTAGTAGCACTGGCAAATTTACCTCTAAATAGGCAATCAGTTAAAAATCCAAAAGTACTCACCACAGGCGAATTCAAAGAGCTACTTGTCTCAACTCCTATTTCTCATCCTATCACAAGGCCACTTCAGTTTAAGTATTAACAAAGGTGCTTTTTATTCCTTCCCCATTGTGTCTGCAGCAGGGCAAGCACTTTTCCCTTATCATCTTTATGAAGCTATTGCTAGATATGTGTCGGGATGCAAGTTAAGCACCTTCCTTATTACCTTCTAAAACAGGTGAGGCCATAAAAATTCATGAATATTTCACTCGCCGCCACTTCCTGACTGACCAATATTTGCGTCAACAGTCTCAAGGATATTCGCTAAATTCACCAGAAGGTTTTTACTTCAGTAAGATCTTTTCTCCACCCCTAATGTAAAGTGATAGGATCGACGATATTCGGACAGGTGGGTTGTGGAGAGACCAGATCAAAGAGAAGGAGCAAGGGAGGACGGGACAGTTGGTCCTTCTCGAGTGCCAGAAAATTTGGTCTACAACTGAACACAACCGGGAATTTCTTCTTGGTGAAAGGTGACTAGATGGCAGAAAACGATTTAATTTTTAGTTAGTTAAAGGGAAGACATTTGTTTCTCACAGGAGTGTGCCTCTGCCATCGGCATCGCATTAGCGCATCACTTTCAAGACGAGTCTTAAGTTCACCTACGGGAATTACACTGAGTTAGCTTTTTGAACGAAAACAATTAAGTAAAGGTCCAGGCATTAAATCTGACTAGCCAATTCACATCTTGAAGTGCTGAAGTTCATCCATCTTCCCTCCCCATGAAACTATTCCTCTGACGAACGAGGTGTTGTTTTCCAGACTTCCATCATACAAATTGGGTAGTAGACAGTGCGGACGTCTCCCGCGCTATGGAACACTGAGGTCTTAGACTTGTATGGGGACCCATTAACCCGATAGGATGATGTTAAGTTGTCTACGAGAAGCCCACTAAAAACCCCGGTTTGACCTGAATACATTTATACAAGGCACACTACTTTAACAACAATTTTTGTATATACTTCCACTCAAGTAGATTCATAGGTTACCTCGAAGGAACGCTAGATCGGCTCACCCCCATCGCCCATCCATCAAACTCATTCATTATGCGATGCCCCACGCCTCTATAGGATGAAGTCGTTTTCCTCCGCCCCAATTTTTATACAAATGTCCCACCTACTCCGGCAATTCCCCTTTCATCATTATTATCACCGCCATTCCTCTATACATATGGTTGCTATAGCAGAGTGCTAACCATTGCGAAGGGTTTGCCGCCCTGACGTATTTTAGCCCAAAGCTTATATATGAGGCGACGATTTACCCCTGGGACCTGAGTGCCCTCGCCCAGTCCTCCCTTAGTCCTAATAATTTGCTTTGGATTGAAGAAAAGCTAACTGCCAACGGGGAGAAAGGAAGAGGAAGAAAAGAAGACCACTTGGAGGCGGTGTCGCCATGCCTAACTACAACACGGCGCAGATCACGGGGTTCTCGTGCACTGAAACACCCAAATACGCCCATTTAGTACATGTTACCGTATACAACAGTTGACCTTGCCTTCTTTCCCATCCAATGAACCGTTCGATTTTCGGGATCTTTTTGTTTACCGAGAGTCTGGGATCTTCCTCTTGGGGAAGATCTGATCAAATCCGAGTCAGTAGTTGATTCAACACCGCAGGGGAGGGAAGGGGAGTGGGACCGTTAAGCCGCACCACTGCAACACGGGGCTCTGGTTGCTTGATTATGTAGTGTTAATTCCCAGGGCTGCCACCACCATCAGAGCTGGCAGGGAACACGCTGGGAGTGGGAATGAAGAGCTTTTTTTCAAGGGGAGGATGCACAGCTTGCTATATCTGATGCGCACACAGGCGATGTAAGCAGATAACGCCACTATCAATTATTCAGTATTAGCCACAGTTTGCCAACTTAGGTCACATTCCGCTGTGATATCTCTCCTGGCCAAAAGACCGCAATTTTGATGAAATGAGAACTTAAAAAGGGGGTCCTTGAAAGAATCACCAACAAATTTCTCTGAGGATATTCATGTCAAGCCGTTAATAGACTGACCCATGCATGGATAAATTACGTGGTTGGGGCCCACATCTCCCGTGTTTGCTTTAACCTTTCCACTTAGCTCGACAGATAATAATGGGCGAGACCAAAATGATGTGGGATAAAATTAAAGTGACTTTCTCTCTAGTATAGCTGCATTATATTCTTACCAATCCATTTTTAACATAATCAATTTCAGGATAATTTTCTCAAACAGGTGCTAATAGACAATCCCTCTCTCGGAGGTGAGTTTATTAACTGAAGCCGTATACTGTGATGAGAGGACAACTTTTCATTTTTGGTCAATATGATCCGTCGGTGACCGCCAAGTTGTTTCTACGTTCGCGTGTCTTCTTTAACCTCTACTCCACTGCCTGATGATTTTCTATGTCCTCAAGTGAAGTAGCTCTTTTAAAGTTCACAGAGAGGGGCGAAAAGCCTCCCAATCAAATGAAGGGGATTAATAATATCCCTCACCTCTGAATTTCTGTATTGGAAGTAAATGAGGCGGCGGAGATACGAAATATAGAATTGCGGGACCATAGTAACTATCAGATAAATACATTCCTATTTCATTCAGTTTTAACCAGAATGTCAACCTGTCCAGTCTAGAATGTCGTGCCTGATTGAGGCCTACTGAACGCATGAGCATGGTAGGAGGGGTTGTGGAGGGGAAACTGCGTAGTGCATTTGCATTTGTTTAGATGATTGTTTAACTCTCCATACGCTCCGTAATATCTCATGGTAGGCGTAGTAGGATGTCCTTCGTGTAGGCTGATGGGAGGGATGGCCCGCTAACTAGAATTTCTCATTTTGTCATGCATCCCTAAGTCCTCTCCGCAGATCCATACAAAAGCACTGAGCACTTGATAATGTTAAAATTTTCATACTTCTCATAAATTCACTCAGCTTACGAAAGAGGGCCACGAAATGCAACCGGTGTTTCGACAGAGACATACCTCGAAAGTAAAATTGGGAACAACATTCAAACTTGTATTTGCTTAAGCAGTATAATTTCGTTCGCCTCTAGAATGTGTGTGGTTGGGACACGAAAATTCGGCAGTCTTATTAATTAAAATAATTTCCCACTGTCATAGTACCGAAACCAGTTCATATATTCGTCCAGTAAAAATCTTACTTGAATGATGATATTGCCAAAAATGATGAATAAGTTGTGAGCAGAGCTAGAATTTAATCTCTCACATAAATTTTCCCGAGATCAAATCTGCGGACAAGCTATTGTTGGTGCAGTTGCGATTGTGCCTTTAAATTATTCAATTCAAACATCACCACCAATAGGTCAAATGTTTTACTTTCCACAAAATCACTGAAGAATTATAGCAGAAGCCCTCTTTAAATATTTACGTAGCTTCGTTATTAGAAAGATGGATGAAATTTTGATTAGGGCATATGGATACGTGTTGACAACGGGGTTAATTTTGCTCAAACTGTAACTAAACACTTTTTACTTGCGAGGAGAGGGTGGAGTTTAAGTGGTGAAGAATTTTTCTCAGAACAAAAAGTACAATCCCAGATGCAAATTTGGTGTTTTTCCCTCCGGACAAGTTATCAGATGAGGAAAATTGAAAATGATGTTATTACCGTGACAGATCTTAAATGGGATGGGGTGCAGATCCTATGCTAACAGTTATAATTCAAAAATTCCTCTATTCCATGCTACAATTTGATTTTGACCACAACAAAGCATATATTTCTGCTCCGGATTTGGTCCATTATTGTACACTTAGTTGAGTGTGAATCGCTCTGTTGAGAGGGAATTAAAATGTCCCCGAAGCTAGCATTACTTAAAGGGAACTTGTAGATTTTAACTTCCCCAAACAAGAACTATGGGTTTATTCCCTATTTGGCGCAAGACTTAGGTTACATAGTAGTAATTCAGATAGAGCAAAGTCAGTTTACCCCATTTACCTCAGATAACCTCTAATTATTTACAAATTATACATAAATTTCGGTAAGCTTTACAGTCATTGAGGAGGGCGCTTATGACGGATTGTCGAGCTGTCCAGGGTTCTTCAGGCGGTAACAACGTCCTGACAGGCGGTGAGTGAGCGCAATTCAACGTTCTGTAAATGACTGGCGCAATCTCGCGACATTCGGCATCGTTGTTGTTGGACTTGACGAAGGTAATCACGAGATCGCATGCATTCTGTGCGTCGGCTTCCAAGCACGCTGTTCATACGGATTTGCTTCTCGAAGCACGGAGCTGTAGAAATGACGGATGTTCTTTTATAAACTGGGTGGAAAAGGAAGAGCAAGCCTCTTTGCACAGTAATAATTCAGGACTTTAAAGTGCCGCTTGCACTTTGCAATGAACCAACTCATTGTGGTTTCTTGCCTTCACGGAGAACTCGGTTTTATGGCCGATTCTCATTTTTGCTTCGAATTAAGTCGGCTTCGGCTGGAAGGAACGCGTTTTCAGTAGAATCTCGCAGGTAGCAGGCATTACTCGCTACCTCAAGTCCCACTCTCATCCACACTCACACCTCAACTCCCACTTCATACCCTAAGCCGCCCTCTACACCTGGGGGTTCGTATCGCCTGCCCCTCCACCCAAAACAGAGCTGCCGAACTGAGGTCTGTTCAAGAGGCTCTCTCAAATTCCCTCCTCTCCTCCGCATTCCCGTTATTTAATGCGTGCTGGCTGAACTGTTCACACTGTCAGGAGTATTGAGACGGAGGAGGATGAGACGCTTGAACGACGCGTAGTTGTGATTGTCCTAACTATCTGACCGTATGTCCTGACTCGTGGAACGCCATGGTGTCAATTTAACCGTACTCGCCCGTCCTCTTTCATTCACCCGACTGCGGGACATCGACTTGCCGCAATGGAAGGAGTTTGCTTACTCTGAGTGAAAGCAGTTCATGCGATGGTTGAAAGTGTCGATTTCTCTCAGAGGAAAGGAGTGGGCGGATGCATATACGAGTGAATGGATGAATGAATGGATGAATGAATGAAAGCATGAAAGCATGAATGGGAGGAAGAAAGAAAGGAAGGAAGGAAGGAAGGAAGGAGGGAAGGAAGGAAGGAAGGAAGGAAGGAAGGAAGGAAGGAAGGAAGGAAGGAAGTAGGAAAAGATGAAAATGGGCATGGAGAGGAGGCCGAGGTGAAGGAGGGAAGAATGGAGGTGCCTGGCTGAAAGAGTGCATCAGATGCCTCCTCCTTCTCTCCTCCTCTTTCTCCTCCTCTTTCTCCTCCTCCTAATACTCCTAGTCTTCGCCAACATCCTCACCTATCAACTTCTTCGGTGTAGGTGGGCGGTGACTTCAACCACCGAATGGAACACGTGGCAGTGCACACACTCTCGGTGCGAAGTCGACCTCGTTCTCTGCGGTGAATGGGGAGCCGCCGATTCGGGTGGCTGGGCGTGGGGATGGGAGTGAAGTTGGAAATGGAGTTGTGGTTGTGGTTGTTGTTATGTTTGAGTTGGGGATGGGATGGGCCAGTGGAGGCCTCTCTTGTCCAAGTGGTGCACTCACTCGTACCAATGTCTGCCTACTTCCTACAACTTGATGGTTGTCTTCCTCATCGCCGACAGAGGCTGGCAATGCCACGTAGTGAAATGGCCAATGGGGACGACATTGAGTGGTGTGCACTGTGCATTGTGCACTGCGCCCCGTGTCCTGAACCCTGTGTGGGGTGTTGGGTGTTGGGTGTTGGGTGTTGGGCGTTAGGCGATGGGTGTGAGATGCGGCTGAAGATGCTGAAGTAGAGTGGCAAAAGAGCGGAGTGGAGTGGAGTGGAGTGGAGTGGAGTGGGGTGGGGTGGGGTTGGATGTGACCGGGGAAGGGCGGTGGTCTCACCTCGTGTGAGCAGGAGGCGGAAGGCACGACGGAACTTGCGAGACATGGCGTTGTAGAGGATGGGATTGACGGTGGCGTTGAGGTAGGCCATGGTCTTGACGAAGAGAATGAGCCAGTAGTCGGTGCGTTTGGGTGTGACGAAGCTGTTGTACACGACGAGGGTGCGGTAGGGGAACCAGAATACGGCGAAGAGGAGGACCACGGCCATCAGCATCTTGACGACCTTGAGGAGACGTGAAGCGAAGGGGTAAGGGGGAGAATGCAGAGGCTATGTTGTTGTGGGTGGCCGGATCCTAAGACGGACGTGTTGTCTGGTGGTCTGGTGGTCTGTTGGGCTGCTGGCTGGTCAACGCGCCAGTCGATTGACGGCGGAGTGTGGAGAGTGGAAGGTGAACTCTTCGGAGTGTGCGATTATCCACGTCACACGCGATTTGTCGGTGGGAATCATAAATGCTCTGTTATGGTAGACCACACAGTACGCACGCAGTGTGGGTCACGGACAATCACCTCTTTTCACAAATGCATTGCCATAAATAGGCATCTTCGAGGTTCTACATCTATTTTAAATTGGTTTTTAACCTCTCGCTCCCCTTTACTTAAATTTATTCTTTATTTGTATTCCTTCCCTCCTATTCACAGTATTTTGACTACTGTTTCCCGATTTCTATGCTTTTTTGACATTCACAGTCGTTTCTTATACATGCCTGTACCTCAGCTTCGCGCCACTCAACCCTCCCCCCCCCCAAAAAAATACGCTTCACTGCCGCGTTACACCTACCAATTTTAATGGCCACAAGGTATAAAAGGTAGGTTGGAGTTGACGACTTTCATACCTGCTTTCTTGAACGGAACTGCCTCCCCGCATTCCGACACCCGGTAGGCTGTCCTGACGATTCCACTGCACTCACACTCGACGTTGCAGTACTTCTGCGTTCTACTCGTCCATGCGTCTTGCCCATAGCCTCAGATTTTGTATTACTCGAAGTCAGCCAGACGGGTTTGTGGAATTTAAAGAGCCGCAGGGTTATCTGGGTGTACATGACGAATATCAAGCCGAGTGGAACGGTGTAAAAGATGATAAAATCGAGGAGATAGACTGTGGAGTATCGCATTCGCGAGAATTTGTATGTACAAGTATAATACGTCCCGTAGATATATTCGACTGCCTGGGTATCGAGAGTGAAGAGCCATACACAGTTGTAGGCACCGCAGAAAATCCAAATACCCGCGATGATTTTAAGGGCTCTATTAACGGTGCAGAGGGTCTGTGCTCTCATTGGATGGCAGATGGCTACCCATCGTTCCACTGAAAACTCGCCGCCATGGAAAGAGCTGAAGTGTCCACGCAGAAGTACTGCATGGCAACGATAATTCGACAAGCGTGAGTGCCCAGTGTCCACTGACCAATCATGACGTAGAGGTCCCAGATGAACGGAGCCGTGGCGTGGAGAAGGAAGAGCATATCGCTGAAGGAGAGAGATACGAGGTAGCAATTTGTTGGACTGCGCATTTTTGAAGACCACATAATCACTGTGATTACGAGGAGATTGCCAGACAAACCGACAACAAGAATGAGTGTTGCGGCTATTGTGCCTAAAAGGCGGGTAGGGAAAGCTATAGTAAATCGCAGGTCGAAGAGTGAAATTTACGTAAAGGGAAGAATTCGAGATGAAGGATGTAGAGGTTGATATGTTGTAGTCCATCTCAAGGGGAGAAAATTATTAAACTTTGTGTTGATTTGAGGTTTTCTGTATCTTCTGTGAAAGAATTAACTTTTGATTGGTCAACTTGTCCGTCCAGTTGATTGGTTATTTCGTTTCAAAGCACTCTACATACCTTTCTCGCCGCACCACCTCTACTTACTTTTGCGGGCACACCAGCCACAAATGCCTTCTTTCCTGTTTTCATTCCAACATTCCCATAGATTCGCGTTTTAGCAGTACTTTTTCTGGCAGTTTTCCAAGAATTTGGAAACTTGAAGCCTCTTAACTGACCTCTTTACTACCAGATTACCCTAAAGTTAGCCTAATTTAGTAATTTAAATTTCATTCGCAATGAAAAATTGTCAAATGCTCTAAAGCCTCAGCAGTCCAATCCACTTTTCATTACCATTTATGGTTTTCGTGATTCTGCTTGCGGCTGGCAAAGAGATCCTCAACTGGCTACAAGAGACAATCACACAGTGTTTTTGCTAAGACTGGACAACTCCTCTTTTCCAACACTAGGCATTCTGTACACAGACTGAGATTAAAGTAAACCGACGCTTCCTAGTTAAACTGGATGAGTAGTTAAAGAAAAATGTCTACCGTCAGGTGTATACTTTTGAGTCTCTACGATGAACTCTAAATCATGCAGTTTTGCTGCAAATGTGATTAAAACGAAAAGTCACTGTCTATCTCTTTCACCTCTCCAGACAAATTAAATGCTAAATCGAAGGTTTAGGCATTCGTCAGGACGGGGCTGTAAAAGACCTAAAAGTTTCGCGTTCTCAACAGATGTGCTGTTCGCATGTCTACTGTAACAACCCATAAAATACAGCCATCCTCAAAATAGTCTGCTGCAAATAAACTATTACATAATAACTTTTATATTAAACTTTTATGTAAGTAGCATGAACTATTGATATCTTATCTAGCCTAGTTCAAGAAAGTGACATTGTCGTAGAGTAGAAGTGCATGGTCGGGAGGAATTCAAGATTACCTGCAAACGTTTGGCTTTCGGTTCTATTGTCTGCGAGTCTTTGATGACAAGGTCAAAAAAGTCACGGCACGGAACCACTGGGAGAATTTGGAGTCTCGCAATTCCTTCGTGACGCAGATTGTTTATCTGTTAGGTTTTCACATAAATCCAGCCCACATTCCCAGCAGCCTTGGGAGTAAATCAAATGAAGGTTTATCTAACCAAGACCTCTAAAAAAGGAGTTCTCTGACGGTGGGTCTTTTGACAGGTCAAATAAATTCTTAGACATGCTTGACCATGGCAAGAACCAAGAGGGTAAGAAAAATAAAGAGAAAATAAAAGCTGTAGTAAATGTGTCACTTGTTACTATAGCAAAATTACTAGTGGCTGCTAATCAGTCTGGCGGATAGGAGGAAAACCATCCCATTCAGATGATTTCATGGCTGTTTGAGGGGGCAAATGTTATTGAGATGATGGTGTCACCGATTTCCCCCCTCTAGTCCCAGCCTTGAAGTGCTGAGAGTCAAACTAGTGACTTGCACATTTGTGCTATTTTTCAAGACTGAATTATTACATAAATTCCCTCTTCGTCTGTATTAATTAACCCGCAAAGAATGGGAAAGATCTTTTAATTGTACACACGACTCCGCCGTCACGGTCTTCACGTCTAGTGAAATGGGATTCGCCGCATCTCCACCCTGTAATTTTCTTCGAGGGCTCACACGAAGGCGACGTTTTCCACACTTGTTTATTTCATAAAGTTTTTCTGTGTTGGTATCCCACTTTATTATTTTGTCTTTCACCAATATCAGATGGTAATAAAAGGCGATTTACATCTACTTTTCATGTACGAGTTCAGATAAATTCATGATGCAGTTCAACAAGCCTCGAGAAAATTAATGAGGCGTTCAGAGTTGGATCCACTAATGAAAAATGCTCGATGTTGGGTCCAAAAATCTAGTTCCGGCAAGTTGAGTACCGGCCCACGTTGATGAGGAGGAGGAAGAATGATGGATCAGCGGTTAATGCGTTCATATATGAAACCAACTGTAAATTTGAATCTAAACTATGAAATAACCCAACGGTTAGAGACGTGTCAAGACGTATGTGCCGGCCACGCGAATGGACGAGGCGAGTGGAGACGGTCAACCAAGCGCAGAGGCAAGTGCGCATCTACGTTGTCGCCATAGATACATCAAATCAATGATTATAATGAAAATGGGTTTTGGTACGATAATCGAAAACCATCCAACAAACAGATAATTAAAACTACACCCCGGGGTACACCATAAGCCGAAATTACGTTAAAATATTATAGCTAGTATATGGTGAGATGTCGAAGGAAAAATCATCCTATAATCCTTCCTTCCTGCTACAGGGAAAAGCCATAACAGCAAAGGCGTCCCAAGGCTATGAAATGGATGTCATGCATGAGAGGAAACTTATAAGGAAAATAGCCAACATCGTTCACTCCGCACGACTCAACCTTATTGCGTGATAAAGCAGAGCGATCACATGCAGCTTAAATTCCTGTCGTCAAATTAAATAACTTCTTCACCATATGCCTTTTACCGCATCCCCCCACATTCATCCGATATTTCACCGGCCGTTTATACTTTTTTTCCGCAATTACAATTTAATTTTGAAGAAAAACACGCGATTACCAAAATGACGTGAGGAAAGAGTTTGAATTGTTTATTTGCTCCAAAAATGAAGGTCTCTTAAGCAATGGCGCATATGATTTGCCCGATCATTGGCGGAAAGACGTAGATACCAATAAAAGGCATTTCGATTGAATTAAGTAGTTGGTACAAAATCTGTGCTTTTGGTGTTTTGCTTGTATTTAACGCCCGTTTCGTAGTTACCAACCCAATAGATCCCTAACTCAATTAAAGTGCGGTAGCAAAACAACAATGTTTTCTTGTGAGTCGGCCCCCTGCCTCCATCATAATTATGGTTGCGTTATCCCACCAAACTTTATCCCTAACTTCAGGAGAAAGTGGTTACTCCACTGGCCTTGGCAACCTTTTATTGGCAACAGCGTTGGTCTACCACGCCATCGTGCTTTGCACGCAACTTTTATGCATAGTCTCCAAATTGACAAAACAGTTAAAAATACACTTTTCCCCTCACCCCTGGTACGATGGTCGGACAAGAAAACAAAGACACTATCTCAAAATTGCCCTAAAAACAATTACTGTCAAAGTGAACAGTTGTAAACTGTAAACTTCTTCTCGGAACGCGAGGAGGTCCATCAAAGCTAGACAGCAATGCTCTTTTGCCATGGATCTCCGCCGATTTCCACGTTTGATGCGATGTCGTAGTCTTTGAACATTAATCTCTTCCTTCCGCCAACGCCCCACTTCACATTTTCTTAAATCTTGAGGAGCAATGACCGCAGAATTGAATGAAAAACTCTGCCGACTATTTCTCCATACCCAGACTCCAGTTTTGAACACCAATGGGTACTATGTGTATCCTTCATTGTTAAACTAATTTTATATTGCCTCGCCTTTAACACTCTTAGATTAACCACCTAATTGGAAGGGTTCTTCATTTTAATCCTCCCTCATATTCGAACTTTATGTGCATTCCACAGTATGCTACGAAATGTATCTGTAACCTAAAGTCAAATTTTCGCCCTTGGCTTTGAGTTTCTGTGCATCCTTTTCCAAGTCTGGTAAATGCCAGTCGAATTTGGAGGACCGCAACGCGTGTGGAACATCACGTCTTCCTCTAACAGGCTGCGCAAGTGTAATGTGTGGACTACTTCTCGGTGGACGCTGTTGGAATTAGACTTAACTAGGAGGCGGAAATTTTCAGTGTGGGATACCCGAAATGCCCAAACTACTGAGGACTTCACGTTCGGCACAGAACGGAAGACTTCGCCCCCGGCCTTACGGTTGCCAGCTCTCAGTTCCAACAGTCATTGTCTGGTAAACGCGTAATCTTCTTATCCCAGCGTAAGGAAATCACATTTACGCGGGGTTCCTACTCTCTCAGATTGACAAACGGATAAAAGTAGTGGGCGTTTTCGACGAGCACACTTCGTCAGATGGAAGAGTGGCGTGTTCTCCCACCTTTAATTCTTCTTGATCGACTTTTAATTGCGATAATCTTTCCGCCTGCTAATTAAATACTGGAAAAAGTCCCACCTCTTCCCCTACACACTGATTTGGAGGATTTTAACATCTCCTGTGTACTGTGTTGGCAATTATGTCATTGCAGATTTTAAGTAAGAATGGAGATTCAATTTTTTGCTGAAAAATTATGATCTTAATCTGTTAGGTGCTGTTGCCGTCGTTCAGGCAGCGTCATAACTGCGCGTTCATGGAAGTTTTGATCTCTGATATCAAAAACTGAATCAAGTGAAATTTTACATCATTGGCGTCATTTAAAATTTCCCACTTGAGGAGTTTTTGCATGGAACGACGAAATAAATGGCAGTCTGACGGCTCATGACCCAGGGCCACATGGCGGACGCTTCTAAACATCCCAACGCAGGTCCAAGGATTTTTGGCATGTGGCCAAAGATATGTGGGAATTTGCATGGTCAGTGCGGAAAATAATAATCTTCCGAGTTGCCATTTGTGGCGGCTTTGTTTGAATTTCATCGCTCAGTTTGACGATGTGAATCGACTGCTTGGTTGTTTGGCTAAAGGTCAGAGTGCAGAAATCTTTTATAATCCCAACCGGTCAACAGCATAATCCTTTTTTGGGAGGGTGAATCTCTGTCCTTGACGTCGTCTGGGCTGGTTCATCCTGCATCACCCACGGTATCTCTCAGTCAACGTTGTTTCAAACAATCCACATTTCGACGTCAGTAATTAGTATTTCCACGAATGGATCAACTTCGTTGCCTTTCAGATGTGAACTGCAAGTGCTAATGTTTTGCAACAAATAAAATTTCCTTGAGCTGGCGAGGGACCCACAGATTTCCCGACACAGCCAAGCTTTCCCTTTTTTTCACTGCAAACTGTATGCGATTCGCAGCTGAGCTTCTCTGCAACATCGCACGCGTTGTGCTGTGACGATCTGCTTCGACGGCGGCCTCATCGCCGTGGTCTCGCCGCCTTCAGCTGGACGGGCGGTCAAAATCGTCGAGTATTTCTCATGGAAAAACCAACCAAAACGAGGTCTGACAAACCACTTTCGAAGGCACTGCCTTCCTTTCTAAACGGCTTCATTCGCATCAACGGCAAATAGGGCTTTTTTGTGCACTTGCAATGCTCTTCATGCCTTGACGAACTTAATGCAATTTACTATGTCTGAGTGCACGTCATGTTTCTTCCATTTTAAATGGGATAAACAAAACCGGGTAATTAAAGGGCACAAATTTTCACTAAATGAAGGTAGGAACCAAAGCCATAAAAAAAATATTAGTGGAGGGTACAGTTGAGCACCTTAACGAAACAAAAAGAAGTGTAAGATGCATCTGTCCAAGTTTCGTAACACCTTCGATCACCTCATTTTCAAATTGAACACCATTTCACCCATTCCTTGAGTCTTGCATTCCCACGCTCTACACACAAACGCAAAAGTGCAGATGCTATGCCCTAGGCAGGATGCATTTCATACCCCGGCTCTGGGAATACGCTCCCAACCCTCCGCTTCCGACCGAGGCAGCCTCAGTTGTCCATTTGCGCTTCTCCTCGGAGCCTGGTCTCTCGACCTCGCCACTCATTTGCCTTTCCCTCACGGCGCAATTACCGCATGTAATAGCAAAATACGCTTTGCTATTAATAGACCACCAGAATTGCTTTACAGGGGTCTTAATTAAGAACTTTCCTCGTCAGTTTGACCACCACAAGTTGCACCAGAAGGGACCTCGACTGCATCCTTGCTGTTAGCCTCGTGTAAAGAGTTACGCCGCCTTGAATTGGCTGATCACAAAGGTTTCTGTCAGGGTGAAAGAATGTTCTTTGCAGGAAGAACTC
The DNA here is from genome assembly GCA_017562135.1 of Dipylidium caninum. Taxonomy (NCBI): domain Eukaryota; kingdom Metazoa; phylum Platyhelminthes; class Cestoda; order Cyclophyllidea; family Dipylidiidae; genus Dipylidium; species Dipylidium caninum. The sequence continues at coordinate 5,417 of QEYB01000239.1, read as the reverse complement.
GAATAATGACACCGGCTGCAATCTGCCACTGCTCCAGTGTATCGAATGAATGCCTCATCTTCACAGAAAAGGCATGCAGAAACTGACACGAGCGGAGAAAAACCACACTTGAAGTTCCATCACAAAACGCGTGTGTCATTGCAACTTATTACCCATATAGTCGGTAAATTTAGGGAAAAGTAAAAGTTAGGGCGAAAAGAGGCAAGCATCCGCCTGGGACTGGGAGCTCAAGCGCAAAACACGAATTGTCGCGCTGCTCATGCAATTTCACATTGGACGGACGAGAAGCGTCAACTCTTAAGCAGTGGATACCTCATCCATCCACATTCATAGAACGAGAGCTAAGGAGGGCACATTTCTCTAACGAAAGTGAATAATTTTATCGCCCTAAAGTGATATTTGTGCATCAGATGCCACGGAAATTGTCTTCTCATTCAAAGGGCTCAACTATGGGATCAGTGGATCCGAGAGAGCACTTCTGACTGCCATCTGACCCGATCAACGACTCGTTTGAAATCATTACGACGCATTCTGCTAAGATTCTCTTCATGCATGTTCGCCTTTACCATTCCCAGTGAAATCTCATTCCGCCGGAGAAGTCGATGGTAGGTGGATTGCCTTCTTCATGGCATTACATGCTCACTTACTTACTGTTTCCAAGTGGTTCACACCTTCAAAGCAATCTCGTCTGTAGACTCTTCATTCTACAAGTGTTTTACGAGGTGGGGGTTCGTTATTTCACCTTCCACTGTTTTAGGAATAGTCTAAAGTTCCACTTTGTGCAACCTACGAGCTTTTACCCACAACCGAAACGATAACGTCACCGCTGACACAAAAACTGGCTACTCAGTGAGGACACGTTACGAATAATCGGAGTTAACTGTAAAAGAAATGCATTTACCGCTCAAAAACTTAGGAATTTTTCTTTCAACTTGATACTTCCGTCGCCATGGTGAAATGTTACTCGAGAAGGTTTTAGTATAATCTTCGGATGGAGTTTAGCCTCGACACACTCCACAGCACAGAATCCAACCTCCAGGTGTCGGACACTGCGTGACCGCTTTCTTTAAAAGCTTAAAGGGCCTTACGCCGACATTTTAGTTTTTCGCGCACTTTAGTTGCTTCAAGAAATCTAATATTCCCCATTTTTCCACTTCTTCTGTTCTCATTTCAACAATTGCCAACGGCATGAAAAAGTATTTATGGCAAAGTAAGGGTGGACAACTTCTCCCCACTTGACTGGTCGAGCCCAAATAAAACCCTACAGAAGATTATTTTCCCCAAAACCCTAACAATGAATTATCAATGTCCCACTTGAGGTCACACAGGGGAAAGCTCACTTTCCCCATATTAAAATATCCTTCGGTGAGTTGTCGGAAGTCGTTGTAGCGTTTTGAGCTTAAAAATTTCATAATTTTTTCCCGACTGACTATGCCGATGTCTCTGCTCGCCTTGCAACTCATTTTCCTTAGTATTGCATATTTTTTGACTTTAATTCTTAATGATGAATATTTTGTTTACTTTTTTGAAACCTCTTACATAATAAAATATATGAGCGTTCAAGTTAAGTGGCCCTTATGTTAAATCCATGGGTATATTTTTTCCTTTTCATTCTCAGTAGATGAAATTAGTTGTTAATTGGTGAGTTCATTAATTGGGATGCCGTTTATTCCCCGTTCCCCTGCATCCTCCCATCCTCCACCCTCACCCCACCCACCACCCCACCCCCCGCTGCCTCCAATTATCACTGCCATTAGATGAGTGCCGAAAAGTTTAGCTTTTTCTGACAACGTAAAAGTTAGACGACAAAGTCTCCTCTTTTAATAGACGATATCAACTGCGGAAGCACTTGGCTACAATTAGGAGATTGAAAGAGTTATTAAAAGGGTTATGAGAAATTCCATCATGGCTAACTGTGTAAGTGAGAAGGAGCTCACCTTGTTATCTGTCAAAAATGACATTCTGCCTTTTTTCGAAGCAAATTACAAAGAGATTGGAATGATGTCTTGCCAGAGTGATTTCAGTGAAGACCTGCAGCGCCACCTTCATTTCACCTTAACAGGTCGAACATAATGAAACGGGCAGGCGGTAATGTGGAAGACGAGGCCTACATTCGAAGGAAAACCGCATTAGTGGGGGCTTAAAAACTAAGACAGCTTTCGACTCCCTCATGTCTCTATTAATCCTCCACTTCAAATAATCACCGTTGATATAAATGTCGAACTCGGGTGCATTCGCATCCACAAGTTTTGTATAGTTTGATGAGTCGTTAAACCACTGAAATCAAGCCCATTATTCGACTCCGTCGTAACCGATGTCCAACACATTCCTACGGAGGTTATTTACGCTTTTGTCTCCCATATGTAGTGAGTAAGGACTCCCGGAGTGGTTACCAGTCTCAAGAGCAGTTCCAGCAAATGTTTACCACTTCTTAAAAGTCTGATATAGACCAAAAATTCGAACAAACAAGAGAAGACGTAAGACACCAGGCTTTCTCTCTCCCCCATCATACTAGTCCTCATTACTAGAACGGGTGAGTTAGCCGGTTAGAATAGTTGCGATGATTAGAGGCCAACTCAAGTTCCAAGGGAAATAAAGTTTGGTTAACCAAACTGGTTCTATGCTCAGAGAGCTGTTTTCCGTATGCATTACCTCCTACATCTTGAATATGCATGTCTCACTCGAATGAGATAGTTAGAGGTGCCTTTTCGTACAAGAGATTAAAATACTAATTTGAAATGGGTGTAGATCGAACCCAAGCACCAAATGGAATTCACTTCCCTATATCGTAATTGGCATGAATCCTTCATTCCAAAGCATTCTATGTATATGTAGAGTGGTTGATTCACACGAGGACACAATTATTCGGGTAAGTATTAAAGACCTTTAAATCTGTCCTTCGCCTTCACTGTGACATACAAATGATGACTTCTTATATTTATACCCTATTCTAGTCGCCATACGTCGTGATTCTGTGGCTCCAAAATATTTACATTGACGATGTTAACTCTCTAGGCGTATCGCAACAATGTGGACACCTGCTCTAAAAGAATAAGGCTTTTTCGTCAATCTTTAGTCACCAAAATTACACATGAATTGCGTTATTGAGGAGAAAATATTTTTTGAAAAATAGAACAGTCCACTTAATGGTGTTTGCCTTCCCGCACTCCCCGCGCATTCTGGTAGTGCATTGAGAGGGAAGTATAGACGCATCTGGCTCCAATCCACTTTCAAATGTTTCGTGGTAATCGTTGGGTCCGTCCACTTTGCACATTTTTCCCACAATGACTCACACTTAATGGCATACGAAGATCGAAAAACGTGACCTTCTATTTTGAACGTCAATGGAGGAGCCAGACATAATCTTATGCCGCATGGTGTACGGACGAAAAGCACTTCACAACTCCTCTCCAGCCTCCAATTCAGCTACAGAGGGTCGGGATGAGAAGAAGGCTATTTCACTCATTGCTTCGATCTACGCTTCAGACAGATTAAAACACTGCCATCCGGCTGGGCTACTCCTTATCTATCGTTCATTTCGTATTACAAAATCATGAGCCCATATCTTATTCTTATACCACCGCCTTCAATGCGTAGGCGAAGTTGGTGCGAAGATGTTCACCAAAGAATGTAATCTTGAACGTCTCGCCCCCAAATGCCTTTTAGTCCTATAATGCTCTTTATCATATAACAAGTTTGTTATTGAATACCAGATGTGTGCGACTAGATGAAAGAGATACTTGAACATACCCATTAAATGTGCAAACTTTTGAAGTCACTTCGAATTCGACATATTTGACTATGCAGATTGCGTCTATAAAACTCACGAATTAAATAGGTAAAAAGGGCTTTCAGTTTACCCGAACAAACAATCATTTCAAGATAAAGAAAATATAAAGGCCAAGTATTTGCTTCTGCTTAAATGCTACATTATATGCGAAAAATTTTTAATGTAGTATTAAATAACACTATCTAGGAACAATAAACGCAAAAGACTCAATATTCCCTTCAAAGCGTGCGTACGCATTTTGTTTGTATGGGAGTTAACTAATCTGGCGCCGCGTATTATTTTCACAAAGTATAAACGCCCATAATGTTTTCAGTATGTGCATCAAAAGAGGCGCAAGATAACTGAGTTTATCCTTTAGCTGCTTTAAACGGGAGGTTATACTCCCAAAGCTCGGATGACCGCGAATATCTATATATATCTGACGCGTTAAAATATCTATCTATATAAGTATGATGCACACTCCTCTTCGTCTATCCTCCCAATCCTCGTACACGATGTACATCCTCTCCCTAAGTCCCACCATACATCCTTGGATCTAATGGAGTCACACATGTGCCTAGAGATACAAAATTAAATTTGCGGGGCCCTGAATCGATTTCCATATGAAAGTGTTTTTCGAAATAATACTATTAAACCGCAAAAAATAAAGACCCGTTCCGATGAGGGCTGACTTGAACAAACATTTTTCCAGCACTCCCCATCGAATGGGTTTACCACACGTGTGGTGAAGTAATGTCGCGGCGCGTATGAAGGTTGGTAAAAGGGAAGTCAAATCTAAACTGCGACTCTTTGAATCAGTCACGCCGTGTACTGCTAAGGCGCACAACGCAAAAAGACTGCGAACCCCATTTACACCGTGAGCTGAGCTTGAAACAAAGTAATATAATGTTTCAAATTGTCTATCCTCTCAGAAACGCTTTAATATGGACCGCAATTTCTCTGGATTTTATTACCATATTCTATAATAAAATCGATCCTAAGAATTTTTACCTCTTTGATGGATTGGACCGAAGATGTTTATTAACGATATGTCATTTCAATAGAGTGGGTCACTAATATCTATCTTTTCAAGATCTCATTAGAGACTCTTATTACCTTGTTTTTCTTAACGGTCCCTCATATAATTTTGTAACTTAAAGTCGCTTTACCGAACGTAGCGTCTGGTGTGTCTATCTGCCCCCTCAACCACACTTGACTATTCGGCTTTACTTTGTCTCCTTCGCGCAGTCATGAAAGACAGAGAATGGCGAATAAATGTTAAATCTCTTTCCATCTCGATAAAAACAACCTTCTGAATGAGATTTCTACTCCTGTGGGAAAGAAGATTGCTTTGAACATTGGCATTTTACTCGCTCTATTTTCTACCATCACTTAGGTATGTGCGTCTTCACTTCCTCATCGCATTGCCATTGGTCACTGCGTCATATTAGAATAATATGTTTTTTTCTCCCAAAAAAACGGCCCTTTTCCTTGCGGGGGACCGATTTTTAGGTTTAAAAAAAAATTTTAAAAAAAATCCTGGTAGGGCGTTACCAGTTTTCTCTTGTTTTTATTTACGACGATTTCAATCTCCATATTTTGTTTGTCCTAACTACCTCCTCCTCCAAACTATTTTGCCTTAGTCGGC
>QEYB01000238.1:0-26693 GCA_017562135.1 Dipylidium caninum | reverse complement strand
TAAGCAGTTTATGTAATGTTTGCTCGTTGGCCCACAGAATGCCAATTTATTTTAAGGACAGAGACACGTGTGGAAAGCCCAAACACCTCCACCTCACGAATGTCAACGCACACAATAAGGTGGTGGCATGCACGACAAATTGCCACTGTTCGCGCAGCCACCAGAGGTGGAGGAGTATACCTTAACTTCTAACAAAGAGCCCCAAAGATGGATAACATTCGCTAGACTCGAAACAATACCACACCACAATGCGTCTGCAAGTCGCACCATTTGCGCTCAGGCCAGCTGCCTATTTGAGGTTCACCAATGAAAGAAAGACTGTTCAAAGATTCATCCCATTGAATAAGTCCAGCTCAAAGGACCAGCTTCGCAACTACCCCTATCTCCGTTCAGGTCACATATTCAATGCAAGCAATGAATATAAGAGAGCACATTTGCAAATAACACGAAGAAGACCATTTGATCTCACAAACAAAACTTCAGCAAATCTTAAAACAAATCAGATTGCCGATAAATTCCATATTAACAAGGCTCCAAGACCCTACAGACGACGAAGCCAAGCAAGGCCAAGCAAGCCAACAAGCGTAATACGAAGGAATAACGAAGAAAGCACTTACCCGACGCCCAGTACGCCAATAAGCACAAACTCGCGGAATTGATGCAGCCGTAAGTCTATTGGCTACACAGACCTCCTTCTTTATGTGGTTGGTTAAAACAATGCTATGAGAGAAACTTTTAATCAGCATTCGCAGCCACACCTTTCTTCAGTTAAGCGGTAATCTCTCTAAAAAAGCACTTTTGTGCCCACTGAAGTGTCGAGGAAATTGCAGCTCACTAAAGTATGCCTATCCGCCTGATTCCCGTTTCCGCTTTTAACTAGACAAGAAAGCCTTTCACTGTGATGGAGCTAGCAAACTGCTAAGTAGAAGATGGCTGTCCGCTGGCAAAAAAACATCTCGTGAGCATATCTCTTCACTTGACTTGGGCAACAAACACCTCTCTTTCTCGTGACGGTGCTAAATAATGCTGCCACTGCTCCCGCTGGAAGATTGATTCAGAACATTAGTTATGCCAGAAGAGCAGAGTCGCCCTTGTGCACAAAAAGCAGTACCCCATTCAGTTCCCAAGATGTTTATCTGATTCCATTTGCTTTACATGAAGAGGCTGCGATACAATGTGCAGAGCTTCTTTTCCGAGTGATTGCTCAGCGCTCATTCCTCCTTACTACGTAAACACGTTTCTGCGCAAGGTTTTCTGAGTAATAAAGTGCGAATAACTGGAACTGATATGCTAAACTTGGAGTCTATTCCAACATCACCACATTTCGAGGGTGACATGACAGAGAAGGCTGACATCTCCTCTGACGCAATGCCATCCTTAACGATTTTGTGGACTAGTGAAATTCTCCATTCCCTTGTAGCTGAGTGTTAACTGCTGGCAGTTGTATAGGCAAACTGCAGAGAAAATGATTTGACGTAATTTTGTCAAATGAACGACCATGCCCACCCCAGAAGAGTGGTGCCTGTCCTTAAGATAAACAATTGAGTTGCTATTGCTCCTTCTTCTTACTTTTCTTCTTCTTCTTCCCACCGACGCATGCAAGCCAACTCACGTAGACACGTCGTGAATCGGCTTCGATGGAAGCCAGAGTCCATTGGCGATGAATCTCATCTCTCCAGTCCGTCGTCCAAATGGTGTACTATACGATGTTTATATTTAAGTCGGTGTGAGAATCAACAGGAAAAGAGCGGTCTAGAGACACAAGACGTCAATTTCAATTTGGGATTCGTATGCTGAGAGCGAGCAGCGTGTCCAACGTGTAAGTGTGTGCCGATGTGACAATAATAACGTGAGCTCCTCAGGTAATTCTCTCAGAGGCTAAGCACGAATAAGGAGAACGCTCGGCACAAAAATGGTGTGGAAGAAGGTTTCTGCAAGCACCTCAGTGCGCTCGGTGTCTGCTCTACACTACCGACTAGAGCGAATACAAGCAAAATTAGTGTGTTAACGCCATGTCTACCACACACACTGCGTGTATTGGATGACGGTTCATTTAATGTTTTTCTAGGATGCCATCATGCCTGCTACGCGTCTATTGAGCGGGGGGGTGACACAAGTAACGTCTTCAATTTTTGTCTCCTTTCACGGATGAAGCGATCAGAAGGACGTATGAAAAGGAGATAATTTGGCAGCACACAAAGGTCAACTACGCTCCCACACTGGTTCATGTGGTTTGCGGCGCAGTTGACGCCGACCCTCTCTCCTTGTCAGGCTGCGGTGAATGAATACCGCCACGGTGAGGTGACATTGCATCAGTGGGACAAATTGGGCGTCTGGAAGGTCGGAGTCACAAAGGCAAGAGGCCAATTAGCGTGGATGTTTGGACGCGTGAAAGGTCCGCAGTGAGTTAAAAAGGAGATATGCGGTTAGTGAAAGATCAACAACGTCATGATGGACTCGGCAACACTCATCTTCATTGTATACTCTCCGCCAATCTGGGTAGGAATAAGTGTTTTCTTAATTAGTGGAAACAAAAGTAAAAGGCAAAGCAAGGTAGTTTCATGAAAAGTGGAAAAAGGAGGGAATATGAGGTAAGGAAAACAAGAGGGACGATAGTCAGTAGATAACCATAAGCTAATTTCTAAAATAATGTGCTTTTTTCATATTCTTTTTCGCACTTGTCTAACGCTGCTTTTAGAAATTGCAAGCTGTCTGGGCAAGAGTGAGTGGACAGTTCTTCAAGCGATACATCAAAACACAATGCGGGTCCAGTCAACTGCCAAATTCGTCTGCTCCCCTCTTAACAAAAGTATAGGTTTTCACGGGAATTTACCGAAATGCCCTATTTTAAAGCTGTGTAGGCGTCCCTCGTCCCAAGTCTCAGTCGTTAGGTGGGGCAGAAAAAGGGGGGGACATGGAGAGGTGGCAAAAATTTGCGTGGAATCATTACTGGTCACTGTTTCATCTTCGAGGTGATTTAAGATCGGCCTTTGTTGTTTTTCTGAGCAAATTATGCTCATGCGAGACAGAATTCACAGTGGGTGGGACGCAGAATTTTGAACGTCGCAAGTCGTATGACGAGTTGTCGTTGTCTGGGCATGAAATTCGCGAATAGTCTTGTATGTGAATCGCTTCAAGCCGTCGTATCTTAGGTCGTTCTCGGTGGAACTTCCTGAGGCGCCCTGAGGGTTACTCAAAATCGTCATAAGGAAATTTTTTGAGAGAAAATCGAGCTCCTTTTCCGTGAGTGGATGCATCTCAGAATGCCGAATATTTTCTTGAAGCTTTTTGAGCCTCCCATACATTTCATCATTTCAATATGATTTGGTAAAGAATGGAATAAAAGTGGGTTTGCAAATGGAAACATTTTACGAAATGAGTAATAAAGGTGATTGAATGCGTGGAGGGCTAAATTGACCTGTTGATAAGACAAACCCATTTTGCCCTTTGCACTAAATAGTCTGTTTTGAAGCGTGTTAAGACTCTTAAGGGAGCTAAAAGGACATTAGAGCCCAAGAGTTACGATGAGATGTGTGGCTGAAGGAAGGCGAAGGATGAAAAACCTCACGCTATCGAATAGGAAGAAGTGAAGATTCAATAATCCTAACAACCTATTGGGTGAGTTGGTGATTCTGCACAGAAATTTCCCATACCTTCGATGATGACTTAATAATGATTGAAGTTGTCACTGGCAATTAACACATGTCCTCGATGTCAAGACAACGGCCATAATGGAGGGCGAGAGGGTGGACGTGGAGGAGGAAGAGAGGAGAAGTGGGGAGAAGGACGGGAGACACGAGGACTGCAGGTGATTCCAAAGATCCTCGGGGACGCTGAGGCCTAGCAATTTGGCGATAGTGGCTCTGGGAGTTATCCTGTCTGTGCATTTATTCAATCTACTGAACTGCTAAGTAAAATTTTTTGCGTATTCATCGAGATAGGCCAAATAAAGATAGCTTTATTTCTCAATCAGATTCTGTTTTTGTCTTTCTTTGTCTCCGTTTCGCAACTCTACTGGCCATAAGAGTTTTGATGGGAGCTGAAATTTTACTTCTTGTTAATGAAGACATTGCCTCCTCAACAGCACGCATAACCGTTTTGAGGTTTTAACAAAAAGTCGCCTTCACTTCGAGTCACGTCGCCAGAGTCGAACATTAGTCCATTGACGAAGTGTGCTGTGGAAATAAATTGTATTTCTCCTCTTGAACAGATCAGATGACTTCTTTTTGCTTTAAAAAGATGCAACCAAGTGGAAAATTTTTTCAATCCTCGCGTGTTCTCCTTTGACGGCAGGTAACAGGAAGGCTTTTCGTGCTAAGTTGGGTGGTCACTGCCAAAATATTCCACAAAAATCCTGAACCTTCTCGATTAGGGGAGGTTTGCGTTGTTTAGCTGCTTAGACTCGTCGCATTGCGATTTCAATTAGTATTCGTCTGCGATTATTTCTGTTAGCTTGGAAACTGTGAAACGGTTTGAGTGAGAGTTAATAGATCAGTACGCAATTTTTTACATAACTATTATATTAAGGCGAATACCTCCATTGGTGTCTTAAGATTTCCCCCCCCCAAGAGAAACAAGCTTTTTCTAAGAAAAGAATCTTCTTTTTTAGAGTTAATAAACACAATTCAAAGTCTGCTGTAAAATAATGCACTGTGTTTATAATAATCCTCATTTTCCCCTACAAATAAATCGTAATTACGAGGAAGGTGGTAATCGGCTGGAAAAATATAATATGGACGGTGTAAATTATATATTGTGCGAGGTGTTATTTGATTTGTCAGGGGGGATTGGAGCTTTACGCGATCGTCGTGCGTTGTCATGCTTCAACATGCACCGCCCTGAATAAACAATGCTGTTGTTTTTTATCCGAGAGCCTTTCTCTCATTTATGACAGCAAATTCACAGCAGTGGGACGCAGGCTTTTTAATACGGCGAGTTTCTCGTTCAGACAAAGTTCACAAAAGCTGTGTTGTGTCGACCAGAATGCCACAGTTGTCGTCCTTATTCCCTCATCCTCGTCGTCAACATAGGCCAGTAGTCTTCCTCGAGGCGCTTGAAGACATTAAGCTTGTTGTGAACTAAATCTTGGAATCATCGTTGAGCTCTTTTTTCATCAGCGATTGCGTCTCTAATGCTCATTATTTTTTCTCACGGCTTATTGATCTGCATACAATGCATTTAGTTTCTGCAAAAAATAGGATTAAAGTGGAGCATACACACCGAAAATTTTCCAAGTAGATACGAAAGATACTTTTGACCTTTATTAAATGCGAATACAGAGCAAACTGACAATTCTATTTTCTCAGCGAGGTGAATACTGGCTAAACAAAACACCCGTTTCATAGTTTCCAGCCAACATCTTTGCCGCTAGTCTGCTGATAAAATTACTCTTCACAAAAAAGTCCACGTGAACTCAAAATTTGCAACCACATCGTTACAATTGTTCCGCCTCTAGAAAGGGTGGAAGCTGTGCCCACATAGCCAAGAATTGTTTAAACTGCGTTAATTAGGGTCTCTTGCTCCGCCCCTTCCCGCGCAGGTCGTGGCATACCGGGCTACTGGGCGAGGGTGATGAAGGCGCCGCTGATGCGTAACTACTTGACTGAGGCGGATCTGGCAGTTCTGCAATACCTCGAGGGATCTGTTACTCCTTCTCCAAAAAGCTCTCCAGTCCCGTAAGCTCCATCAAGTTTTCCTATCCCCTGGGAGTTGCCTCTTATTTAGCAGTTGACATAGTAGCCATTTTTTGCGTTTTGATGTATCTTCTCAACTTTTAACCTCAACAACGGGCTGACACTCACCTCAAATGAATTTACAGCTGTCAGCTTAGATTACTAGAGGATAAGCGTCACCATCTCTAACTTTTACACCTGAGATGGAATCAGTGTTAACATCTTCTCTCCCACGGCAACATTCCACCGCTTCTGCTCATCGCATTGCCCTGTCTAGGCTTGTCAAAAAATAGCATCCCCACCTACATTTGTCCACGCTACTCGGCGCGTTCGGCGCCTTGCCCACCTTCTAGACTTACTGACTTGTCATGGACAGTCGTCACTATAGGGCTGATTACGCGTTTAGCCCTTTGCTCTCGAGCGGCGCTGCTGCCGATACTTCTGGCCTGTTAGCATTTCCGGTAGCGTTGCCGAAGCCAATGTAATGTCTTCGCACTCGAGCGACGCCGACACGGCGCCCGGCTGCTTTAAAGAGTCAACCCGAGCAGCGCTGTACGGCGCTATGATCTTTTTCTAACTCGATCTGCTTATTTATCATGTATGTTAAGATAATTCTAATCTCTTAATACCTTCGTGGACTCGACTCGGCTTGCATTTTTGTCAAATCTTAACACAGATAAGAAAATTGTCACTTGTTTGACTAAGAGGGTGGCAAAAGAGTGTCGACGGTCAAAAGGATCACACGAGGCGTGTGTAAACGTAAAGCAAAAGGTGCATTTATATAAAATATATAGGTGGTGTTGATCGGGCGGACCAACATACATCAACGGCTCCGTGACTCCATCCTCCGAGAATTGGTCAATTTTCGCAAATTTCGTCTCCTAACGCTCCACCTTCATCAAAATGTATAGCTCGTGCTCGATTTCTCGTGAACTGAAAAAAAGTGCGCATGCTACTAACAATGAATAGTGGATTTCAGTAGTCAGCCGATACGGCGCAACTCGATTAATTTTAGGTGTCAACACGAACGACACTGTTATTGCGATACGGTGTCTTTTATTAACTCGACTTGCTTATCTACGATGTGCTACAAGAAGTTTCTTTGCGAAGTACTTTCATGAACTGGGGCCGGCTTACATTTTGCGCCAAATATTAGCCTAATTTAGTTAATATTCAGCATAGAATACGCTTGAAACAATTTTGCCACTTGTCGACAAGAATCTCGACGGTCAAAAGGAATACATGAAGTGTTGCGGAAATACAAATTAAGATATACAAATTGCATTAAATCATATAAAATATATGGGTGATGTCAATCCGGGGGGGGGGGCAAATGGCTCAAATGGTGGCGTGAGCTTTGTTTTGCCGGCATTCAAATTTGCCTGATCATTCCTGCCTTTTTTACAAATTAGACAAGACTAAAGAATGGGGGAGGAGAGGAGCCATTCAGCAATTTGCGATTTATAAAAACACTTGTCGAGCAATTGAGAGGACCACACCGTCAGCATCGTGGCCAAGGGTCTACACGCATTGCGATGAAAATTCGACCATGTGCAAAGCCTCACAGGGTAAAAAAAGGGCCAAAAAGGGCTACAAGATTGGCCCTGCCCACAACACCCTGAAGTGGACCGGAAGCAGCGTAATTATTGTGCATCATGGGCCTTGTTTTACGAAAAACCACACAGAACTAATTACGAGTGTAATGTTTACCCAAGTGATGTTTTCGGTCAAAGGGTTTATGCCAGGTGGTGTGGAAAAACTGATCAAGAAACTCCTAATTGCCTTGAATCATATAAAGTGTATGAGCGGTGTTGATCGGGCGGTGGTTCCAGGTTTTGGCGAAAGTAGAATTGTGCTGTGCGACGTTAACCTTCCACAAAGTCGTCGTCTTCGCCACAGCGGGCAGACTGCAGGTCTCGAATGTACTCGTTGCAAGGAGAAGCATTTAAGATATTGTTACGCTGTTACACAAAATTGAACTTAGCTGTTAAGAAAGTAAAAAAAACAAGATAAAATATGCATCAACGGTAAGATTTTTTTCGTCGAGAAAACGTCCAATCGCCTCCTGCATTCTGTATAAACTATGAAGACTAAAAAGGGGGCAAAGCTACTCATACATTTGGCCTTTTCCAAGAAAAATTGCGAAACAGTTGAGGGGATCATATCGCCAGCATCGTGGGCAAGCGTCTGCATCGCATTCCGGTGAAATCCGACTAAATGGGAGGCTTCACGAGGAAACAAGGGGATCAGAGAGAGTGCCAAGTTTGCTCTGGCCGCAACAAGGCTGAAGATGGGCGGAAAGTAGCGTATTTACGTACCTAAAATGCTTTCTTGGGCATTGTTTTACAAATACCATACTAAAACTAGCTGCAGACTGTACTAACTACTAATATTAATGTTTTCGATGAAAAAAGAGACATTATCTTAAATTAATTGTAAAATGTCTCCCCGATTTGGCCGAAATCGCCCCAAGTTGCTGATTTTCCCCAGTGAAAAAGGCCTCGTGTGCAAAGGGTTAAATAAGACGCGGCCACTTCTGCAAAAGTTGTGACCCTAATACAAACCAAGAATAGCCACAAAGGAAAAGAAATGTCTTCTCCAAACTGCCACGCAGTACGAAACACCTCGCACCTGACGCGGTGCGGCCTTGTGGTGTCTGCGCTCGTGTCATTCATGTCAAACGTCGTAAAGGTTTTCACCTCGGTCAAGAAAATGGCATAACTTCATACAAAAACAAGATTGCGGTAAAAATTTACTGAAAAACGCCCGACTCAACGTCTTCGTACAGGTAGATGGCGAGGCCGAGGAGATGGTAAAACTATGAAACCGGTGTTGAACAAAAGTCGCAATTTTTGCACATTATTTATTGCATTCATTGGTATTTACGACGTCCTGCCAACGACTGGAAAAGTCGTCTATGCCTTTTAAAATCTCTCTTTAAAGGGGACAAACGAAATGAAGTCCTCTTACGGCATTTTCAGCTAGTCCATTAGTTTTTTCTCTTAAAAAAAAACTACAATCACGGAATGTGGAGGATGTGGTGAAGCTTTATACTTCAACAGGAAAGTGAAGCTTTTGCGTGGTCGTCGTGCGTTGTCATGGAGTAAAAATTTCCCCAGTGCCGATGGAGCAACTTTGCCTGTTTATTCCTCATAATTTTCTTCTTATGCACAGCAATGAGAGTGAGCAGCTGTTGCATTTTCGTCTGGTTGTAGGAACGAATAATAAATGCATATCCTTTTTTTTTTTGGTTTTCTTTATCTATTATCCGTAGATGTTGTGGCACAGTTGAAGCCGTATGGTAAGTTCCTTGTCTAAACCCAAGTACACGAACAGTTCTACGTGTCAAACGGATTCCATGGACGTCCTTGCTTCCTCCGGACCGATGAACTTCTTTCAGGCGCCTTGACAATACTCAAATTGTCAGAAAGGCATTTCTGAAATCAACATCTAGATCTTTTTTCATTAGTGGATCTATCTTCGAAGGCCTCACCAGAAGTCCTTCCAGGCCAACAGACGTGCCAGAGAAGCACAATTTTTTCGCAGAATTTTGACGTTTAGTGTTTCAGTCTCCGGGAGATTCCCATATGGTGTGAAAATAGCAAGTCTATGTGCCGTTTTTTCGTGGTTGCGTTAGTCGACAGGAGACTTGTCGACCGGAGAAGATAGTTTGGGCAAGACGTTTTGATTCACGTCGAAAAGGTAGCCTCGGTGAGCTGCGCTCTCGCAACACTCGGACATACCGACGTGGTCGTCGATATCCGAGCCCTGTCCGGCCACATCCACGTGACAACTGCCAGATTGCCCGGCAACACATTCCTTCCATTTGATAAAGTCGTCACTCTGGACCTGACAGTCCACTTGTCAGTGATCATTTCGAACTCACTGACTGGAAAAAAGTATTCAAACATGGTAGTAGTGGTTATTCTGCGTCGGAGGCTGGGATGTCACGATTTCGCGCTCCGATTGTCACTCGACAATCAGGCTAAATGGTGAGGTGGACAATATTTGACTTCCCGACAGATCCTCCACTTCCATCTCACGGAAAAGAGTCTGAACAAAATTTTTTTGCACTTCCTTTTACCCGCTCATATGGCAGTTTTCCAGAAAAATTAAAAAAGAGAACATTTTCTTTGGACCAGAAACTCAAGTTTGACCAATTTCGTTTAATGAGTGTGAATGGGTTCAGGTGAAAGGACTTGACGTTACCACCACCATGTTGAAAAGAGCGACGACCAAGTCTAAGGGAGGAGGTAGAGGAGAGGTACTGGAATAGTAAACAGCTTTTCTTTTTCAGGGCTTTCGATTAGTCTTCACGTTCAAGAAGAATCCCTTCTTCGAGCACACCATCTTGACAAAGCAATTTTCACTGGAATTCATCGACCAATGTGAAGAACTCAATGAATACGGACCAGTGAAGGTGGTATCCACTAAAGCGTACGAATTTGATAAATTTGCCTTCCTCTCCACCGCCACCATTTAGCCCAGTCCACTCCACATCCAGTAGATTCTGGACCCACGCATTACCATTCCATGTAGCTCTAGTTCGCTTTTATCCGCAAAGAAAGTTCATCAGTCCTACTGTCAAATGTCAAATGACATGTCTGGTCTGCCCGTCGTGCTAGTCAGTGTGGATGATAACGATTGGTGATTAATGTAGGGACTTTCCAGTATGGAAACTATGAAACAGGCGTTGAGTAAGAGTAGACAGCGTAAAGCGCAACTGATTTCCATTGGCATCTACGACTTTCTCTCAACGATATTGTACCATTTATCTATAACTTTTTTGAAACATTTCATTTTAGAGTTAACAAATATCATTTTGGTTGCGTTTTTTTTTCTCCTACAAAATGAGTCGTAATCACGAAAAAGGTAAAAATGGGACGGAGAAATACCATGTGAATATGGAGAATGCGGTAACGTTTCATGTTATAAAAAAAGTTGTGTAATTAGATGTTTACTTGGTCGTCGTGCGTTGTCATGCGGCAAAATTGGTTGTTTTTCTCCACACCTTTCTTCTCATGCATGACACCAAATTCAACGCAATGCGGCTCGGTCGATGTTGCAGTTTTGTCTGTTTGTAGGAAGGAATAACGTATCATTTCTTGCTCCTACGTCACATATGAGTCCAATTTCTGTTTTTTCCCCATTTATTCTATGCAGATGTATTGACAAAGCCGTAGTTAGTTTAGTCCCAAGTTCACGAATAGTTGCAACGTGGGCCCGTGATCTCTCTCGAGGCGCCTTGACGACACTCAAGCTTGCCAGGACAAAGCTTTGAACTCTTTCTCACTAGTAGACGCATATTCGGGTGCTTCTTTAATGCTTCTCGAAGCTTGTTAAGGTGCGCTATGGTTCAACTTGAATTGGTGCAAGAAAAGTAGACGTAAATCGCATTTTATTGGCATCTGATTTCAAGGAAAAGATGAGATAGAAACGGTCTACAAACACGGGGAATTTTACGGAATGAGTAAGAAGAGAAACTTTAGCATTTGTGATTAAAAATATCCAACACCACGTTAGAATCCATCTCTCTCTCAGTTTTAACTAAATACCGACTATACAAAAACGCCTGTTCCATACTTTCCTACTTACGAAATTGGGCGTAGAGAAGACTCCACTTACCTAAAGTTAGTGAAGCAGGAGGCGCCATTCGTATGAAAAGCTGAAATGGAATTTATCAACACACAAAATGCCCAACCCAAAGCGGTTCCCACTCATTTTTTCCCAAAAATACATCCTTAAATTGCTCTTCGATGTGGATCTCACTACGCGTGGAGAGACACATTCCATATTCACCACGAGACTTTAGTTGGCTGTAATCCTCACTCCTCTAAAAGCCCTGCAGGGTCAGAGTGCCTTTATCTCCATTAAGTTCGCAGATCGACTGGAACAGTTCACAGAAACCGACCGGTGATGTCGTTGTCCCGTCCAAGGACTCCTTCTTCCAACTCTTCCGGGAAAATCCACCCAAGTTGGTTGTTTCACCATAATGCTAAATGCTTCGTAGTCCTCTCGTCTTCTTGTCACTTTCTTTAATTATAGAATCCTCTAATTCGCCGGAGTACGTGGTGAGTGGCTTGTCTCCGTCTCTCTCCCCACATATGGAAGCTCAAGTTATCTTAACTTACACCCAACTTTAGCAATTAATGGAAGACTACGACATTTGCGTCTACATTCGTGATCGCATTTTGCCCTACGCAGTGTACTGGTATACGGGAGAGGTGATGCAATCCCAGGCAGTGGACACCTTTCCAAATCCATGAACTCCACGTGAACACAAAAGTGTGTGTCCGGTTGGAAGATTCAAACAAGGCTTCTCAACACCCTTTAATTTATCCCATCGTTGTTCTTCCTCCCGCAAACACACTGTGTTGCATTTATACGAGCATTACGTTTTCCTCGGTAAAGGACCAACTGCGAGAATCGTCTCGCCGACGTACCTTTCAAACAGACAACTGATAGTGCAAGCAAGCCTTTTATGCCTATTCTAAAAGAATCAAGCACAGGGTGGATAGTAATCAAGTAGTTTGGAAGGAGGGCCTTAGGTCTTCAATGGCGGTATTCTATCACTGCGAAGCTGTGTCGTGCCAAACAGAAAGCGGAGTTACACAGGCCAAGAGCAACTCTTGCTCCTTCAATAGAACTCCAAGTGAACATTGCTGTCCGTCAATTTGAAGGCTACATGTTTCGGCTCGTTGTAGAAGGAAGAGCCTGTAGACACAGTTTTCTACGTTCCTGGGTAAATACTTAAACTGAGCACGAAGAGGAGGAGGTATACGTAAGAGAAATACCTTGACGCTCGTCAGAACAGTCTGCTTGATAAAATGATAGGCACAGGTAGATCATTTCTAGGTGTATGGGGAAAAGGGGTTAGGCAATAACGGTGATGACACAGCAAAACTCATGTCTTATTTCACGCTGCGATTGAAAGTGGGTTCTTCCCCGAGTGAAATCAAACCAGTTGATTTGATTCTCACCAGTCCCACCTGCCGTCACCCTCGTCAACGCTCCTTTTCAGCATCCATCTTAAAGGTTCGGAGGGGGGATGATGTCCCAAACACGTTTTCATTAAACGCAGGACACCCACAAGTTAGTGGACGTCGCAACCACCAAACCCATTTCTACTACCTGCTACTCTTCGTTATGGTACTCTCTGTCTACACCTCCGTTACGCACAGCGACATTATCAGTAGGTTCTGCTCTCTGGAATACCATCTGTACAACAAAATTCAAGTCATCCCTCGGAATCAATATACCGATGAGGCTCGCAAGAAATGGCAAAGAAAGAAGGGGAAAAGGAACAGCCTCGGCCGATCTCACAATCACACCATTCAACTGCGATGGTTAGGGGGGGGGGGGGGGGGAGAGAACAGGACTGTTATGAAGAAGTCACACTTTGGTGAGGCACAGGCGAAGGGTTGTGGAAATCACTTTCGGCTCCTCCGGTTTTTCAGCACACACCACACACTCGGCGTGGAGATTCGGGCGGAACCTTAGGGCTCAAGTGTAACCAAACAATTTGATCAGGTCACGGTGATTCCACAAAATTCCACAAGACGACTTCGCAGCAGCGCCTCATTTGAGCTCCCTCTTCCGTACCACCAAGGCATCTGGCTCATCTGCCACATTTCTCCGTCCCAATTCACTTCACATTGCTAAAGATCATTCACAGACCGAGGCACCGACAAACCGTGTCCACTCGCTCGAATTAGCACAAATTATCCACGCGATTGTATCGACATCTATGACTTTCGTCTCCACCCACAGCCTCCTCACCTCCCACTCCCCGCCCAACGCATTCTCACCTCCGTCTTGAGTGCTTCATCACCCACCCCAATTATTTTGTACTTATCCAAACAGAGAGACCAACAGCTTTGATTACAGACGAATAATTTCCACTTGATTTGCGATCACCCTTCTTCTTCTTCTCTTCGAGTACCTTCAACGCCCAGGTACAAATTGAAGTGCATTAAGGCACAGTTTCACCAAATGCCTCTTTTCAACAGAGAGAGTAATTCTCTTTCAACTTAACCTGAGTTGGCATATTCTCCCTACAATCGTCTTACTTGTTAAACAGATGCCCCTTCACCTTGATCTTTAGGTAGGCCTCGAGGTCATCCTCCAAAAGTACAGCTCGAGGCTTCATGTGTTGCAGGGTTGAAAAAGACTGGTCGATGCCCCACATGAAAACACTTTTCACAGGCTTTGCCGAAATGGAGTTGTCACGAAACGCCACTAAATGATACGCAACATCCTTGTGAAGACCCAATTCAACGGCTTTCACCTCTCTCCTACTCCTCTACCACCAGTCAACACACTTTCCACTCGCATCAAGAAACCACCATCTGTCATCGACGCCGTGACCGCAGTGCTCACTGACAAACTGACAAATGTCTGGAAAGCAATGTGGTTAAACCTTCGACATTGATTGAATAGACAAGAACTTCTGCCAGGAATTTTGTGGCGTAAAGATTATCTCATCTCAAATAAGTTTAAACGATAAATTTAGCGTAAGGATGAGTTCCTTTCCTCCACTATCCCAACTTTCCACCAAATGAAACATCCATTGACAAAAAGTGGCCATCCCACGTCTCGATCGAGCAAATCTTCGGCCTCGTAGGTGTCAAGTGTCACTACACCATACCCTCCTAACCTCACTCGTGTGGTTGCCACTAATTTCAGGAAGACGGAGAATGCAGAATTCAAAATGCAGAATGGAGTGGGCGAGTAATGATAAATACGAGGGAAGAACAGGAATGGTGGCAAAGTGGGATAAGCAGTTTCATGTATGTTTGCTCGTTGGCCCCAACAGATGCCAATTATTTAAGGACAAGACACGTTGTAAAGCCCAACCACCTCCTCACAATGTCAACGCACACCAAATAAGGTGGTGCAATGCACGGACAAAATTGCCACTGTTCGCCAGCCACCAATAAATATCCTACTCAACAAAGAGCCCCAAAATGATAACATTCGCAGACTCGAAACAATCCACACCCACATCGTCTGCAGTCACCATTTGCGCTTAGGCAGCTGCTATTTGAGTTCACCAATGAAGAAAATAAACTGTTCAAAGATTCATCCCCATGAAAAAGTCCAGCTCAAAAGGGACCAGCTCCAACTACCCCTATCTCCGTTCAGGTCCATATTCAATGCAAGCAATGAATATAAGAGGGCACATTTGCAAATAACACGAAGAAGACCGATTTGATCGCACAAACAAAACTTCAGCAATCTAAAACAAATCAGATTGCGAGAAATTCCATTAAACAAGGACTCCAATGACCACTACAGACGACGAAGCCAAGCAAGCAAGCAAGCCAAGCAAGCGTATACGAAGGATATACGAAGGAAAGCAACTTACCCGACGCCAGTACGCCAATAACACAAACTGCGGCGATTGATGCAGGCCGTAAGTCTATTGGCTACACAGACCTCCTTCTGTTATGTGGTTGGTTAAAACAATGCTATTGAGAGAAACTTTTAATCAGCATTCGCAGCCACACCTTTTCTTCAGCTTAAGGCGGTTATTCTCTCTTAAAAGCACTTTGGTGCCCACTTGAAGGCGTCGAGGGAAATTGCAGCTCACTAAAGTATGCCTATCGCCTGATTCCGTTCCGCTTTTAACTAGACAAGGAAGCGTCTTTCACTGTGATGGAGCTGATGCAAACTGCTAAGTAGAAGTGGCTGTCGCGTGGCAAAAAAACATCTCGTTGAGCATATCTCTTCACTACTGACTTGGGCAACAACCACCTCTCTTCTTCGTGACGGTGCTAAATAATGCTCCACTGCTCGCTGGAAGATGATTGTCAGAAGCATTAGTTATTGCAGAAGAGCAGAGTCTGCCCATTGTGCACAAAGCAGTACCCCATGTTCGAGTCCAAGATGTTTATTCTGATTCCATTTGCTTTACATGGAAGAGGCTGCGATACAATGTAGCAGAGCTTCTTTTCCGAGGTGATTTGTCAGCGCTTCATTCTCCTACTACGTAAGTAACGACGTTTTCTGCTCAAGGTTTGTCTGAGGTAAAGTTGCGAATTTAACTGAACTGATATGGCTAACTTGGAGTCTATCCAACATCACCATCATTTCGAGGTGACATGACAGGAAGGCTGACATGCTCCTCTCTCAACTAGCCAATTCCTAACGATTTTGTGGACTAGGTTGATTACTCCCTCCCTTGGAGGCTGAGGTTTTAACTGCTGGCAAGTAGGTAGGCCAACTGCTCCCAGGAGAAATCGATTGACGTGATTTTGTATAATTGAACGTCATGCCACCCAGGATAGCAGTTGGTGCCTGTCCGTTAAG
Source organism: Dipylidium caninum (assembly GCA_017562135.1). Taxonomy (NCBI): domain Eukaryota; kingdom Metazoa; phylum Platyhelminthes; class Cestoda; order Cyclophyllidea; family Dipylidiidae; genus Dipylidium; species Dipylidium caninum. The sequence goes on along the minus strand of QEYB01000238.1, from coordinate 10,710 downwards.
GATCAACCATTGATGCCTATCTGTGACTCCTTGCATTCTTCTGTCTTCTATTTCTTCGTTCCCACGACGCATGCCAGCCTCACGTATGACACGGCGTGAATCGGCTGCTGATCTGAAGCCTACGATCCATGCGATGATCTGCATCTCGTCCAGTCCTGTCCCAAATGGAATATTGTACTAGAATAACCAGTGGTTTAATATGAGTCCGGTATCGTTCACTGTGAAGATCAACAGGGAAGAGCGTGTTTAGAGACACAAGACGTCAAATTTCATTTGGGCATTCGCATGCCCTAGAGGCAGAGCAGTGTCGCAGAACGTGTAATGGATGGCCGATCTGTTACAACTACTCGACCTCCTCAGGATCATTTCCTATCCCCTCATGCGCAGGCACGAATCCACCGCCTCGACAAAATGAGTGTGGCACGAGAAGGTTTCTGCACTCTTCAGTGCGCTCGGCGGTCTCTCTCATCCTATCGACAGGAACTACCGCCCAATAGTTCGTTAAACAAGCCCAAAGCTCTTAACCGTCGACCCACCACTGTAGCGTAATCGTGTGAGTATCGACAGTGGTTTTCATTTTAATTTTTTTCCCTACCCGCTGCCCCCATTCATGCCTCCTCGGCTGTTTCGATTGAATAGAGGACACAAAGACACTAGTGTCTTCAAGTTTTGTGTCTCCGTGTGTGTGGCATGAAAGGATCAGAAGCACATGAGAAAAGCGATATTTTGCATGTCACCCAAAATCACCTACGTCTCCACAACTGTTTCAGTGTGCTTTTCGCTCGCATAACGATTTGACGCACCCCCTCTCTCCTCATCCAGGTCGGTGATATGAAACCCCCACCGCGTGATGGACATGATGCACCATTGCTGGGAACCAAATTGTGCGTCTGGAGCGTCGGTGCCACACAAAAAGGCCCAAGAGCCAAGATTAGCGTGGAATGTTGGACCGCGCTTTGAAAGGTCCGCCAGTGAGTATAAGGAGGAGTATGCGGCAGCTAGTGCGAATAGACAAACCACACGTATATCGATGGACGTGGACACACTCACTCTTCATTGTTACCTCACTCTCGCCCAGGTAAGGAATAAACGTCCGTTTTTCTCTACAATTAGTGGAAACAAAGTTAAAAGGCAATACCATATGGTAGTTCCAATTGTGGAGCGAAAGTGGAAAAAAAGGACGGGAATATGCGATGAAAAACAAGAGGCGAACGAATGTCTAGCTAGAGATACCAATAGCTAATGTTCTTAAAAATATGATGCCTTATTTCATATTCTTTGTGACTTGTCTAACCGACTGCCTTTTGAACTTTGCACTTCGGGCCAAGACCCAGGTGAGTGGACAGTTTCTTCTCAAGGCGGATACATTCAAAACCACATGCGGTGTCCTGTCAACCACCCTTCCTTTTCCGAAATTTCTTAATGACTTAGATCAATTGCATGCCAGCGCGAGAATGAAAGTAAGTTACCGGCCACAGAAGTTGTTGGCTCCGGATTCACCACTCACTCTTGCCCCCACGACCACAAATCCTTTAGAACAGCACACTAAACCGCCAACTCCACCCGTCCAATGGGAAAGGTTAAAGCTCCGCTGGGCCCACCGGGAAAATGCTGCACCATGTGCCCCTGCAAACGGTCTACTTCCCGTCAACTCAACCAACTTCAGCTTCCAATGTGTCCGTGCACTTCATTATACTGAGTTGTATGGCTAATCATCACACTCTCTCACGCATGCGACCGACTAAGCACCAATGGTCTCACGCTACGCGATCATACTGCCTTCCACATGCCGTCTCTCTCTCGCGAACTCTGAACATTATTCGTCTACAAACCCGGGCCGACGCGCGTAGAGGAAATGTTCTACTTGGTAGGCCACTGTGTACATACAGTAATTACTCCGTACGGCAACTTGGGTCAGGCCATGACATATCCCCTATTCTTCCCACCGCCACATTACTTCCTCTCCTCTGTGCCTCCTTACATTTTACTATGACTTAACCTCCAACCATCTTCATTTGCAGCGTCTCCGGACAGTTGGTATGTTCTGCTTACGTCTTACACGCGACCGTCGAGTGCGACACATCCCTATGACTGGCCGTCGTCACCTATCCTTCTTCCTCACCTCTTTAAGAAGCCCATAAACGACCGCAAGTCATTCTTCAAGCGCAGCAACTAAATACCACATGCGTGTCTTGTCAACTCGCAATTCCCTTCGATATTTTAGTCTCTCCACCATTGGGGTCGGAACGGCATCGAAAGAAGGGTAATGGCATGACATTCGAAGGATTGCTCCAACTTCATTAACTCCCATATATTTCCCAATGCACGAGTACCATCCTCCCAAACAAAGAGGGCGTTTTGACCCAATCCCCGAAAATAACAGATTACACTCAGTACTTCTTGAAACTTTCCCCAAACACAGGCCTGCTTGTTACCTCATTTCCGGTTGCGGAACCAGTTAACCCAAAATCAATCTTCCTTACAGTGTCTGCGACACGAGTGAAGTTGTGTGACATTTCGAAAAGCGCGTCTCAAAAACTGCAAAACCAATTCACCCCAGACACAGCTTCAGGAAACCTCGAAGTCCGAATATTTGCGACCCAAAGAGACAGTAACAAGATATCAGAAAAAAGCGATGGAAAAAGTTCTTACATTAAAGAAAGTTTGGAGAAAAAACACAATCGTTAAAAAGCCTTTAACACCAAAAAGAAATAAGGATCAAATAAAGAATTATTTAATAAAACGTATATCAAAACGAAGCAGAAGTAAGCACTGTCGTCAAAATCTCACTTCATACCCTCCAGCTTCCATGTCCACCTCACTGTCAACCCAGCATTCCTCCCATTCCTTCCCTCTCCGCTGTGACCCCTACCTGGAGCCATCTTCTTCTTGCAGACGATGCTGCAAGGAGGTGAGTTTATCCATTCCTTCATCGAGAGGCGCCACCACCTCATTGAACTGCCTCGGCAAACATCGCTCTGCTCCATTGTAGAAGTCGAGATCATGAGACAAAATGAGAACCCTTTCCCGGTAAGTAGAAGGGCCGAAAACAAGTCGTTGGCCAACATTTGTTCACTCAATCACATTCACTCACTCACTCACTCAATCAATCATCTCACAATCATTCAATCACTGACTCGCATGCCAACATCCTGCTCCTCCGTCCGCCGTTGTGGCCATCACGCAGCATCCGCGCGCAGGCATCACACGACGGCGTTTTCTTCTCCCAACACCGCTCTCTCACGACACATCGTAGCACCGTCGTGAATCACAAAACACCCAACCCTCCAGCTTCCATGTCCACTCACTGTTGCACACCCACATTCCTCCCATCCTTCCCTCTCCGCTTGAACCCAACCACGAGCATCTCTTCTTGCAGACGATGTGCAAGGAGGTTGAGTTCTCCATTTCTTCATCGAGAGCGCCACCACCTCATGGACTGCTCGGCAACACCATCCGCTCTGCTCCATTGTAGAAGTCGAGACTCAATGACGACATGAGACCCTTTTCCCGGTAAGTAGAAGGGCCGAACAAGTCGTTGGCCAACATTTGTTCAGCGCACTCACTCACTCACTCATCACTCACATCACAATCAATCACTCACTCACTGACATGCATGCAACATCCTGCTCCGTCCGCCGTTGTGCCATCACGCAGCATCCGGCGCATGGTAACGCAGGAATTACGCTCTTCTTGCAACTCTTCACAGACACTCGTAGCAGCGTTGCAACAAGCAACTCTTCTCCCACCTCGGCTCCATGTCCACACTCACGACACATCTCATCCCTTTCCTCTCCGTTAGCACGCAGACGATGGCAAGGAGGTGAGTTCTCAAAAAACACCTCAACCCTTCCAGCTCTGCTCCACGATGAAGTGAGATCAATGACGACATGAGACCTTTTCCACCTCACTGTTCACTATCAATACACTCACTCACTCATCACTGCACACGCCACCCTGCTCCGTTCCGCGTTGTGCATCACGCAGCATCCGGCGCAGGCATCCTCCTCCCTCCGCTCTCCTTCTCGTGCTCCGTGCTTGACCCAAACCCCGAGACACCCATCCTTCCCTCCTTCCTCTCCTCCCTCTTCCTCTCCGCTTGACCCAACCCACGAGCATCTCTCTTGCAGACGATGTGCAAGGAGGTGAGTTCTCCATTCCTTCATCGAGAGCGCCACCACCTCATGACTGCTCGGCAACACATCGCTCTGCTCTTGTAGAAGTCGAGATCAATGACGACATGAGACCCTTTGCCGCCGAGGTAAGTAGAGACCGAACAAGTCGTTGGCCAACATTTTTCACGCACTCACTCACTCACATCAATCAATCATCAATCAATCACTCACTCATCAAAATCTCACTGCACTCACTGACTCGCATGCCAACATCCTCTCCGTCCGCCGTTGTGCCATCACGGTACAGCATCGGGCGCAGGCATCACACGACGCCTTCTTCTCCCACCCGCTCTCTCACGACACATGCGTAGCACCGTGGTCAACCACCACCAAAACTCTCCAGCTTCCATGTCCACCTCACTGTGCACACCCACATTCCTCCCATCCTTTCCCTCTCCGCTTTGACCCAACCACGAGCATCTCTTCTTGCAGACGATGTGCAAGGAGGTGAGTTCCTGCCATTCCTTCGATCGAGAGCGCCACCTCCTCATGACTGCTCGGCAACACATCGCTTCTGCTCCATTGTTAGAAGTCGAGATCAATGACCGACATGAGACCCTTTCCGGTAAGTTAGAAGGCCGAACAAGTCGTTGGCCAAATTTGTTCACAGCACTCACTCACTCACTCACTCAAATCATCACTCAAATCACTCAATCACTGGACTCGCATGCCAGACAAATCCGCTCCGTCCGCCGTTTGTGCCATCAACGCAGCATCCGGCGCAGGCTCACACGACGCTTTCTTCTCCCACCCGCCTCTCACGAACATCGTAGCACCGTGGTCAACACACAACGCTCCAGCTTTCCATGTCCACCTCACTGTGCCACCCACATTCTCCCATCCTCTTCCCTTCTCCGCTTTGACCCGCCATTGACTCAGAGCATTCTCTTCTTGCCAGATCGATGTGCAAGGAGATGAGTTCTCCCATTCTTCATCGAGAGCGCCACCACCTCATGACTGCCTCGGGCAACACATCGCTCTGCTCCATTGTAGAAGTCGAGATCAATGACGACATGAGACCCTTTGCCGGTAAGTAGAAGGGCCGAACAAGTCGTTGGCCAAACATTTGTTCACTCAATCACTCACTCACTCACTCACTGACTCGCATGCACATCCTGCTCCAATCCGCCCGTTGTGCATCACGCCAGCATAGCAGGGCATCAACACGACGGCTTCTTCTCCCACCCGTCTCCACGACATCGTAAACTCCTCGTCTCCTCAGTTCCATGTCCATCACTGTGCCACCGCAACATTTCTCCATCCTTCCTCTCGCTTGACCCAACACGGCATCTCTTCTTGAGACGATGTTGCCAAGGAGATGATTCTCCATTCCTTCATCAGAGAGCGCCACCACCTATGATGCCTTCGCACACATCGCTCTGCCCATTGTAGAAGTCGAGATCCAATGACGACAATGAGACCCTTTCCCGGGTAAGTAGAAGGGTCCGAAGCAAGTCGTTTCCAAAACATTTGTTTCACTCAATCACGTCACTCACACTGACTCGCCATGCCAACATCCTCCTCCGTCGCCGTCTGTGCAATCCACGCACATCCGCAGCAGGCACCACAGCGTACGCTTTTCCTTTTCCCGCCGCATCTCCGACAAAATCGTACACCGTGGGTACGTCACCCCAACGCCTCCAGCTTCCATGTCCACCTTTTTTTCCGCGCGCCACTTTTTGTTCTGCACACCCACATTCCTCCCATCCTTCCCTCTCCGATTGACCCCAACCACGAGCGATCTCTCTTCTTTGCAGAACGATGTGCAAGGAGGTGAGTTCTCTCATTCTCTTCTCGAGGCGCCACCACCTCATGACTGCCTCGGCTTCAACACATCGCTCTGCTCCCATTGTAGAAGTCGAGAGAATCAATGACCGACATGAGAGACCCTTTGCCCGGTAAGTAGAAGGGCCGAACATTCTCAGTCGTTTGCCAACATTTGTTCACCTTTTGTCACCCTCAATCACTCACTCACTCTTCACTCACTGACTTCGCATGCCAACATCCTGCTCCGTCCGCCGTTGTGCCATCACGCAGCCATCCGGCGCAGCCATCACACGACGCTTCTTCTCCCACGCGTCTCTCACGACACATCGTAGCACCGTGGTTAAACACACCAACGCTCCAGCTTCCATGTCCACCTCACTGTTGCACACCCCAACATTCCTACCCCTCCTTCCTTCCCTCTCCGCTTGACCAAAACCACGAGCAATTCTTCTTGCAGACGATTGTGCAAGGAGGTGAGTTTCCAATTCCTTCAAATCGAGAGCCCCACCACCTCATGAACTGCCTCCGGCAGCCCAACAACTCCGCTCTGCTCCCACGCATTGTAGAAGTCGAGATCAATGACGACATGAGACCCTTTGCCGGTAAGTAGAAGGGTACCGAACAAGTCGTTGCGCCAACATTGTTCACGCACGCATCTCACTCACTCACTCACTCATCACATCAATTCCAATCGACTCACTCACTCACTCACGCTGACTCGCATGCCAAAACATCCTCCTCCGTCCGCCGTTGTGCCATCACGCAGCATTCCGGCGCAGGCATCACACGTCGCTTTTCTTCCTCGCCGCCCGCACTCTCACGACACATCGTAGCACCGTGGTCAACACATCAAACGCTCCAGCTTCCATTCCAGTCACTCACTGTGCACACCCACATTCCCTCCATCCTTTCCCTCTCCGCTTGACCACACCACGAGCATCTCTTCTTGCAGACATGATGTGCCAAGGAGGTGAGTTCTCCATTCCTTCATCAGAGGAGCGCACCACCTCATGACTGCTCGGCAACGACATCGCTTCTGCTCCATTGTAGAAAGTCGAGATCATAACGACATGAGACCCTTTCCGTAGTAGAAGGGCCGAAAAGTTCGTTGGCAAACATTTGTTCACGCACTCACTCACTTCAACTCACTCACTCAATCAATTCAATCAATCACTCAATCAAATCACTCACTCACTGACTGCATGCCAAGACATCCTCGTCTCCGTCCGCCGTTCTTGTGCCATCACGCAGCATCCGGCGCAGGCATCAGCACGACGCCTTCTTCTCCCACCCGCTCTCCTCACGACACATCGTAAACTCCGTCGTCAACACACAACGCTCCAGCTTCCATGTTCCACCTCACTATGCACACCCACATTCCTCCCATCCTTCCCTCTCGGGGCTTGACCAACCACGAGCATCTCTTCTTGCAGACGATGTGCAAGGAGGTGAGTTCTCCATTCCTTCATCGAGGCAGCGCCACCAGCCTCAATGACTGCCTCGGCAACGACAATCGCTCTGCCTCCATTGTAGAAGTCGAGCATCAAACAATGACGACATGAGACCCTTTTCCCGGTAAGTAGAATGGGCCGAACAAGTCGTTGGCCAACATTTGTTCACTCAAATCATCTCACTCACTTCCGACTCGCATGCCAAAATTTTTCTTTATCCTATTGTCCATTATGCACCTCAGGTTCAATCACACCCTTATATATGGCTATTTTGTTCTGCAATTTTTGTTAACCTCGACAATTCTTCTTTTGCGTACTCCTGCTTAAGCAATTGGTAAGTTTCACATTCCCATTGATTTGTGCCACCGGAACCTGACATCACCTCATCAACTCACCCAACTTGGGCATCATATCTGCCACACTGCAACTCGACATTCTTCTCCTCTCCTCCTCTTGCTTTCTTAACCTTACCATCTTCATTTCCCTTTTTGGACTTGCTTTATCCCAGCTTCTGGAGGAAATCGGAGGCACTCCTCCTCAATTCATTTTTCCTCCTAAATAAAGTACTCTCTCATGCCTTGGCCTCTTTCCCTGTTCCAGTTCCGACATTCGTCTCCATCGGATCCTCGTTCTTCCGTAACTTCATTTTTCCTGTTTTTGCCAATGCTTCATTTTTTTTTTATATTTTCATTAATCTAACAACTGTTTAATTTTTTCTCCGGTTCAGTCTCACAATCGAGGTGCCTATTTATGTTCTAACACTTTGCGCGGGTCCGCGCTTTCTAATTGTGCATTTCTCACTTTTGTTTTTTCCATCTTACCAAGTTTTCATTTACACTTGTACATACATAATAAAACATGATTCCTGAATATACATTGAACTTCCCTTGCAATGCGTGGGTTACGCCAAAATGGGGTGCTGGTGAACTGCGCGAGATATCAAGGCCTTTAAGGCGAGGCCTTCTGCCTCCATGAGCTGAACATCGTAAACCTGCGATGCAAGGTTGGTATCACGCGAAGTCATTTTGCACATTCTCACCGTTCACCGACGCGTAAAGATGATCTTCGTTTTTGGGTGTAGACTAGTTTTGATGGGGGTAACCGTGGTCTGCACACTCCAGGCGGCTTGCCCGAAGCGGTGACCAGAAAAAGTCTTCTGAGCGAATGCGTCGCCACTGATCGACGAGACGAATTTGGAGGTCACGGGTATGGAAAAGCCTTCGTTCGCATTGACTGGATTCAGGTTCCAAGTGGTAAGTCGGCATCCTCCTCTGTCTTTCGCCATGACTTACTCAAATTGGTCCTCGGAATGGCGGCGTCTTGGAAAGACGACGAAATTGCAATATGTGAACTTGTTCCTCACCTCATGCAGGCCGTGGGCATCCACAACGGTTTTCAGCGAGTGCACGAATTATTGTGGTGGGTAAAGCTCGGCGTTTGACACGACAGTGTTTGGCATGTAGTTCACGGTGGCAATGAGTGCTAAGGCAGGCGCAGCGGCGACGCACGAGTAACTGGAGGTGTGGAGCAATGGCCTTTCTTGATGTCCAATGTTGGACGAGGCGTTTGCGTACCTGGTGATCATTGGTGGAGAATGATGTGGACGACGCAGAAAAGAATGACGAGTGAGCTCATCTTGCTTAGTTGTGGACATCCCCACGCTGTCAACGTCAGGAATCCGGCTCGTTCTCAGGCACACGAAATGCCAATAAACTTGGGAAACGGGGCTAATTGCGCTTTTCACCCATAACCGCTCAACCTCGTCACTCAACACAAAGTCTTCGATGCCCAGTCTACGAAATGGAAGTTTGGCTTCAAGGCTGATAATCCGCTGTTTACAAAATGACTGGAGGGCATTTCATCAGCCTTCGGATCGTGGGCCTATGGCTTAGCGTCAGAACGGCGAAAGGTGGTGAGGAAAGGGACTAGGCTAAAGAAAGGATGAGGGTGAATTGAGAGTCGGGCCTAGGATCGAGGGTTGGTCAGAGCCGCGGTTCACAATCGCTTCTGTAACGAGAAGAACAATGGTTGATGCTTTATTCGGAGCTTGAGGGACATTGCAACCACTTCTCGTGCCGGCTGGTCATCGCCTGGGCAACCAAGGCAATCGGCTTTCGCTTGTGTCGAAAAAGTGATGTCCACTCCGACATAACTTGGTCCTGGCGTGCTGCTCCATTCAGCCATGGAACACGGTGTGGCCAACGACGTGTTCTCAAATCTCACTGATTTCTAGCACCTCGTTGCGTGATCATCTGTCATGAACAGCCTTGGGGGCCTCACCCACAGTATGTCATCTACTGTTAGCCTCCTACGGGCCCGTGGAAAACTCCAATGATGCTTATTATGGTAATATGTTTTTCAAGCCTTTAAGTACATTTTTACCTTGAGACATGCTCGGAAACTCTTACGTAGCATCTCAAGTTTCGCAAGTGCTCTTTAGCTTTTCTCTTGAAACGTTGAATTTGTTTATCTTGCTGTAGCAAGTTTGCCCTGATTTTATCCGCACATGCAACTTCTGTTTTCCTTTTCGGCGTTCTCATTTCGCTTTGTCTCTACTTCTATTGAACAACTTTACTTTAATTAACCCAAATTAACCCTAAAAGCGCATTGTTAAAGGTGAGGCGTCTGCGCTCTTTTGACGCTACTATGCTCATATGTGTCTAGTTGCTCTACGATTAATATTCACCAATCATTGCTCATTAAGTTATGACAGAAAAATTTTTAAATAAGTTGCAATGGCTTAGGTTCGTTGAACCAACAGGAGAAGTTAAGGAAATTTTCCTACGGAGACATTATAACGTTTTTTCTTTTTCACATCACTACCCTTAGATGGACCGGCACTTTATACAATTGATACCTTCAGCTGGCAAGTATTGTGAGCATTCGTTGACGCACACTCTTATGAACTCAGAGTACTCGGCTGACTTGGAGAGAAGTGTACTATCATTGATGCGAAAATATGTGCAACCGCAACTATTTTAAGGATTGTTTTCGCCACTAGCTACTGTGGGAGGAGTTGTTTTCATTATACAGACCTGGTTCTTTTAAGTTCACAATATGAATCTTGATAAGAATGCTTAATTTTTTCTAGGATATACGATGGCTTTCGGGACATATGCTAGCATCAACGTAAAGTGATGCATTAATTCAACTCGGTAAAAGTAAATAGGATTCACAAAAAATAATAGACACAAAAACGCAATCTAATTCCTGCAGTTTGATGGTGTGTTCAAAAAACATTGCATCAATAGATCCATTCGCTGATTTGAACGAATATTGACGGGGAAGGGAACTAGATTAACAGCCTAAGTGGGTTT
>QEYB01000236.1:0-11372 GCA_017562135.1 Dipylidium caninum | reverse complement strand
TCCTGCAGAGCAGAGAATGGCTCGTAGAGGGAATTCCTTGCTACACGTCATTTGATTTTGACTTTGCAGTTCTACTTAGAAGCTCTCATGCGAAGCGTCTGAGAGTCAGATGATCACTATTTGTAATATAAAAACATCGCTTGCAGTCCTTTATTCCACTCATAATTGAGCCCCGCCACTCAAGGGAACCTCTCCACTGCGTCACTATGAAGAGAAAATAGTATACAATAACAACTTGGTCCTACTTCAGCTTCTCGATTGAAGGAATACTTAACTCACAGCTTGCAGACCTTAATCGCATCAAAACATCAACTGTGGCCAAATTTCGGCTGGAAGGTGGTCAATTGGTTTCTCTCGAGGCGATAGTTGTGTTTGTAGTGGCGAATTTAGCCATTTGACCTGCTAATTATGGTAAGATACCCATTGAGACTGCCCTTAACATCGCAACAGTACCATTTCCTGGGCTCTGCGAATTTCCACCTATGTGCTTGTGCAATTTCGCAGTTGGTATTAGGGAAATACAAGCACCTATGCTGACAATCAAAGCATCATCCCAATGACAACTAACCTGAGCGACTCTTACGTATTCAGTTTTGACGATTTGTGCGATGCTCTATCACCAAACAAGTAAGGCTGGTCAATTTTGTAAGAATTTGCAAATTACAATGCATGCTTCAAGTCAAAGGTCAATGCCAGTCTAATAAAATCACTATAAACCACCCCAACCAAGATTGCACAACTGATTGAATTTACTCTAGGAGTACCAGGAAACCGAAATTCTAAGAGGGTAGTTTGCTACGTATATGACACCAGAGAAGGCAATTCGGAGACCAAACGCGAGAAATTCCGTGAGGTAGAAGTCAAGGGCTACAATGAATGAGATCATCAACCCTTGGTCACGGAAAGCTTATGGTCCACTTTGTGCTGTAGATTTGCACTCCATTTTAAAAGGCGATACCTATTCTATACTGTGTCTATGCAAATGCATGGTGTCATCACAGTTGATGCTTGGACATCAAAATCATTCCATTAAATACGTCAATAAATGGACTTGAGACTGTCATGAGTTAACAAAAAGCAAGGTCGTAAAACACACCCAGGTGGTATTCTTGATGTTCAATCTCCAAGTTATGTTCAGACGTCTTTAGAATCTCTTTGAACATCAATATTTGGAATAAAACTAAGCAAGCCGTTCGGTAAGCTCCGTCATATTCCTCAAAGCTAAGGGCCCTACGGGATTGCATTAACGCGGCGCGTTGAACGATCAGCTCATCTAAAAATCAAAACTCTGCACCGACTGAGTTGGTCGCTATTAAAAGACTTAAAACAGACAAAGTCTTGAAGAAATTGAGCATTCAAAGTTGTAAATTCATAGTTTTAATGACATGGAGGAAAGCAATAGCCCGACATCTAGTGCAGTCCTTAGATTTAGCCTCACAGTTGTCAGTAAGAAGGTTGTGCCACTGAATTCTCAAATCCTCACACAATATATTAGAATATTTTCATACATTGGATCACGAATGCCTCAATGTCCAAATTTATTTGCTACTGGACATATGTCCAGACCGCTACTGCTAAAGCATGGGTTACCCGCTTGAAGCTTTTCGTCTGCAAGCCACTCACAGCCACGTCGCTTAGCATTCCACCTTATCCAGTCCATGGAAATGTAGGAGGAGATTGATTTTACCCATTCATGAAGGTCGACAGTTCGATAAGTTGCGCACTCACATATAGTGGATAGGCGCAAATATTCTATCATGTGCCCTATTCCTTGACGGCTAGGATAGTGAGTGTTGCATGATGAATGCGAGATGCAAGACGCTCTGTTACTAATCTCAAGCTCAAAAGTTATAAAATTTCTTTTGAAACACATCCACTTACTGCACCTCCGACCACCTAAGTACTGTCTACCTCCTACACCCTACCCTTAACTTGGACGATTCTTCTGTTGCATCAATTTCTATCTTTACCTCGTATCTTACTGACGACACCGCTCTGGTGAATTCTGGCTATTTACATTTTCTTCTACAAAAAGCCAATGCATTCAGTTTTTAAAATGTCTTTTTCCAACCTGCTTATGCTGACATACTCGCTCGTCTGCTTATAACTCATTTTCACATTCACACTGCCAGTTCGCAGCACAACCACACCTCTTCAAATATGCCTCATGCTTTAAACATGTTCCAGTAAGGAGAACAAAAGTTTGAATAAAAAGATGACTTTTCAACGAAATATGTGCCTCAAGGCACAGACAGTATGAATATAACGAGGCAGAAACCATTGAAAGCCATCAATTTTTAATAAAATAGAAAGGTTGAGACCAGGAACTAGGTGGTAGAAGACGCCTATTTTCTGCGCGGTAGTAGGAGTAGGGACTAAAATAAGGGAGTGCGCATGTTCAGTGAGGGGGCGTAAAGTGTTGGAACAAGCAGAAAGTAGTCATGCTAATGTCTAACTGGGTATTAAACGAATGGAGAGGAAGAAAATTCATCACGAGAATTGGCCAAAGGAGGCCACTATCGTTGGTAGTAGGTGTTGCATAAGAAGGGAACTGGAGATCGTAAATTCACCCTGATGACGTAAACAGTGGGGTAGAGGCCATATCATGACTGTGCGCATACAGACCTGCGGCAGAAACACAAACACCAGTGTTTTGCATCGCTGAAACTGCAGCTGCTTCGATGCACCTCATTCTTCCGCTGCCAGCTGCATTTATTCCTTCATATCATAGGCTTGTTTTGCATTGCCATGTTTCGTGTTCTTCAGCTTTCGATGCAGAAACTCGTTGTCCGCCACCCATGAAGTCCACATTTACGTTGCTTGCGTGGAAGCAGAGGCAAATTTGTGTTGACGCTGTGCCTGGCGCTGTGCTAAGCATTGTGCATAAGATGTTTTGCTCAGAGCGGCAGACCGCCCCATCCCCATGCAGCAATGAAAGCGGTTAGCGGTTGTGTTGCACTTCCACTTCCTGTACCAATGGCAATTAGTCCCTCTGCAATTCTGCACAAAGCCTGCTAGCGAGAACAACGTCATTGAGTTTAGCACTGTATCGACCGCAATCATCGGAGCTAAGGTATGCTAGTGCTAAACAATCCCAACTTCCATTAAACTATGCCTGACAATCAACTTGGCCTTTATTTTTGGCTTCATTTCTATTATCTGCATTTTACCTGTCGATCTGTCTGTATAGGCACCCGATTATCAATCTACCCCGTTTCCAAACTCAAGGTCTCCAATCTGTCGTAAAAGGGGTGCCACACCGTACAGTAGCTGCAAATAATAGGATTCAACTCAAAATTTGAATCAAACAAAGAATTGCACAATAAATAATGGCACTCTCCATAGCACGCAATTTTTCTAAGTCCTGAGGGACGCATGGGTTGCAAACCATTTAAATGTTAAGCTAATTTTACAAGCTGTGGAATTTGGCCTAAGTTTAACCAAGTTTTGCAGGTTCATTGCACTTGTTAGGGCTTACCAAATCAGCCTTGGGATCCGGGTACACCCATAACTTTTCTATGCTTCTCTTTTATGGGATCGCGTACCCGCTAACCTAAAGTATGACGAATGCAAAGATTACCAGTTGAATACTGGTTCGCTGAGTGTAAGTTGTTCATAGTAATCAAACAGGGCTCACTCAGCTTAGGCGGCTTGAGCTGTGTGACCATGTATCAAAAAATGGAATTCTGGTGATAGCTTTTGAGCCAGCTATGCATCACACATCGGCAGTTGAATCTCACGAATGGCAGAGAGAAGTGAAGAAGGCAAAGGTGGCGTTCGGGAAGAAGCATCCGCTGAAGAAGGAGTGAGTGGCGCATCTGCCATGTCACAAACACAAGAAAGCAACTCCTTTCTTTCGGTCAATATAAAGGAGAATATGTACATGGCCATGCTGACAATTGCTCGGAGGGTATCCAACGTGTGGCCCACAGAGCTCAGCAGTGAAAGGGAGGAGTTCTCATCCGTTTGCATAGCAGGAGTAGATTCTGAGCCCTCAGAGCATCAGAAAATCATTCTACGGTTATGCGACAGTGCAACGTGGCGTGCAGCGGGATGCCACCAAATGGAAATGTACACCAATAGGAATGGCAGGTGAATAATTTCAAGATACTTGCCTTCTTCGATCTTCTGTTCAGGTGCCATAACCATAAATACTCACTAATTTATTAGAATGATCAGTGGCTAGGAACATTTTCTTTGCAGATGCATCTTCCCTACACTCAATGTTAGCGTTGGGGGTTTAAAGGCTGATAAGATATACACGCTTTTCTTGGACTTGATGCCGAAGGATCAGAATGCCTACAAATATCAGTCTAATCGTTGGCTTCCCTGTTGTACCACTAAGCCCTATCCCCCACCAAATCAAAGTGAGTATGCAAGTGTTGAGAGCTTGTATTTGTAAGTGACTACGCAAATCTATGCTTTACGGCACCTGCTCTAATCAACAACTTTGCGTTTACCTAAGATTCCCTCATTCACGTGCCACTCGAGGCATTCAAATTGGGATCAGTAATTATGGCAAGTGGAGTGGATTTTTCATCAGCCAAGATCACCACCAACGCCAATACCTCTATACTCAGGAATCAGGTAATTGTTCTTACCCCTAGTGCATGCCGCGTCACCGCTTCTTAGTGAATTGCTCTCGAGACGAAGGAATCAATTCTAAGCTCATCTTAATTTCTTCCAGATATTTGTTCACGGTCAGCAGATTTACCTTCCGCGCTACCATATAGTGCGCCATTTGACAGCAGAAGAGCCAGCTTTGCATCAACAAAGTGGAGGAGGATGCAAGAACGAGTGTCTAGCACGCCTTGAGCATGTAGGTTCCTACGTTATTCCAGGAACGGAGTTTATTACCGTTACAAATTATTACAATAAGCACATTGTGGACTTAAAGATTGATACAAATCCTCAAAACATCGCTACCAAAAGGTGTCGGAAATCTTCAAATTACCCATACTAGATTGCAGCCGTGGACTATTCGACTCTTCCTATCGCTTTGTGTGTAATTTTGTACATTCTCACACTATCAACTGATTTGCTACTGATTCTTACTTGTGTATCCACAGACAACGTAACCTTTCTCTTTTGGGATAGTGGAGGGCAGAGTGGATGGTTGGAGACCGAATAGCAATTTTGCAGGGAGAGCTATCGGACGAAGTGACTTGTAAAGTTGATTGAAATGACAACAAGATATGTCCGCTTACCCACTTTCATCGACTAACAGTTGTCGGTGATGTGTTTGCTTGATTTCCAATTTGTCTGTTTGTCCGTAATGTGGTTACTCCGTAGTTTGCATGTCAGTTTTTAATAAATTTGACCACGGGAGGTCAACAACCTTGAAATATTACCTATTGAAGCATGCTGAAATACGATAAGATCTCTCCAACAGCATAAAGCACGCGTTCACTGGCTTAAATCAGTACGCCTATTCTTATAATGGAACAAATGTCCAGTGCATAGTCCAACCAAACATAAGTTTGCTTTGTAAGCAAATTTTTCGTTACTAAACCCAACAATTCAAAATCTACTTAAGTCCCAAACATGAAAGGCTCTGTAGACACCACTTTTAACGACCTCTTATTATTGAAGTCAAAAATGTCTACCCTGATTGTTTTTTCTCCAGTAGGTCATACCTGAGAGGCCTGAGCTCTATGGAGATGAACGATAATTACTGCTGCTTTTTGCACTTGTAGCAGTGCACTACCTACAGCTCTTTAACCATTGTCGAAGTCCTTGATGCGTAGCTAAGCGCTTGACTCAAAGTCCGAAAGTGCAAAATTTGGTGTGAAGTAACATCCCTGCTTAAGTTTCTTAACTGCTTTTGTGTGAAACTCCATTCACACAAATGCATCAGTCCCTTGCCCGATTGGTTCATACTGACCTTTAATTTACCCGGGTTCGAATTTACGATTTGGTGCAATTGAGACGTAAGGAAGACGGTAAAGAAAGTTGTCTAAATAATAACAAAGCCGAATACGGACGCCATTAGCACTATGACTTCGTGATTGTTTGGCCACGATCGGTACTAAAGCAGTCTGTCATAATTGACATTCGTTTTCTTCACAGTCTACATCCAACCAAATGTTTTTCATTCTTGTGCTGCAAAGGACTAAAGTACTGTCCGCTTATCAAACTCTGACTGTGGTAGGTCTGGTGTTGCCAATTTTGTGGGGAACCAGCGAGAAAGTGGTAAACTAAATTGGATTACAAGCGCATTATTCTTTGAGTCGATCACTTGCTTTGCAATCCTCTTGTTGATTGGGAAAGCGGTGGTCATCTCTGACACGCAATGATATTTTTAAGTCCATATCACGCTTAAAATAAAAAGGGATTTTGTTGCTGCAATATGTTCTTGCTTTTGTAAGATGCCCTCGTTGCAAAAAGTACTTAATGGAGGGTCGCGCCTAGTTAGACCGGAAGCAGTTGCAGAGTCGAGGTGTCTTGGAAAGAGGCTGTGTAGACAGTGACGCAAGGTCTGCAAAATTGAATACCTTGCGCTCTGGAAGTTTGCAACAAAGTGCACACACTTCGCAGCATCGACATTTCGACACGTGTCGTCTCTGGTCATTCACGCCCGGACTTGCTGATGGTGCTCCAAGCCCAATGCACATTAATATTTCGAGTTGAGGCAGTAGTATGATGTTGTTACGAGGCCGCCATAGCACAAAATTATGTTGAATAATTGAGCTATCACTTACTAACAGGAATAAAATAAAAGTCAATAGGTTTAACAATTTGCTACTCTTTGCTTTTTGCACTTCGAAACTTGCTAGCGCGTTGCCGTCAGCAACTAATTGCAAGAGAAAAGAATAACAGGCAAACGTTTTGCCCCGTGAGGGAAATAAAAGCGTGTCGATGGACAAATTATCGTAAATTTTAACGTACTCCATCATTTTTGCCATTAACGTCAGTCTATTACTCGTTCGGGTGTTTTGCAAATAAATTATTATGATTGCCTGTTTAGGAGTTACTTCTTGTGTTGGGCATTGTGTTGATGAACCTAAAGAATAAAGACATAAAGTTTCAGTACAAACCGTTATGCTTTAGATTTGTACATTTCTTTAGTCAGCATTGAGTCATTATTACTGCCGCGATTGCTATCCTGTGCATAGATCTTACCATTTATGCAGCCAAAGGGCCACGCATTGAGCTATGCCTTAGTAAATGCCAAACCGAAGAAGGGTCTGTTTTTTGTTGCTTTGTAGAGAGCATTGGATGTGTTCAGCCTTCGCCAGTGCAGAGAGGTTGGTAAACAATTATTTCCCCTATGAATTTTGGTGTAAGTGGAGGCATCTAGCCAGGCTGGCATTCCTATTAGAAAGATCCAACGTTCGTATCACTAACAACTATAGCGAACCTCGTACTTCTTGAAGGGGCACGTAAATAAAGTAAGTAATCTACAGATTGGTCCATTTATTTTTCTTCGTATCATATTATGAAAACCTTGCATACAAATCCTGACGTCTGGCTTTCCTTCTGTTTATAAACAGCTCATGCTCACTCTCGTTAATTCTGGCACTTTTACTCACTTGTTCAACTTTGCTTCTAAACAAAATTTGTGGCTTTCGGCTTCTCAAGCAGGTAGTGGCTACGGCATAGGCATGAGATAAGTCACCGCTGTCTCAGTACTTTTGCACAATTACGGCAGAGCTAAGTTACTGTTCTGACCAAGACTATCCCTACCGTGATTTTTCGCTCAAATAGAGCATAAGTTGCAGCTCAACCTGAATGAATGGAGTCACAAGCCCGTACAACTTGAAAACCCAAATGACCTCCAAATCTGCAAGGACTTAAGCGAGTGCTTAGGAGGACATTTAACAACCTGTGCAATCACTTGGCCTCTAAAGATTTTTTCCACCCAAATTTTGGGAAACGTCTTCAGCAAAGGTATGCAAAATTCTTGCATCAATTCGCAGATACTTACAAATTGCCACACTGTTGATGTTGAAAAGCATGATTGCTTAGCCATAGAGTCGGTAATTCTTTGCTTTCTTGGGTGACCAAGAAAGGCTCTGCTGGCAGTCAGTGGTCTACGTGATTCCATTTTACATGTGGCAGGGCCTCCAGTTCCGTAAGGGTTCTTCTCAGCTAGCGACATCCTCTTTTTTGGAGGCATGTCAAAACAGAAGCAACTCATCTACTTAGGTGAATTTATGAAGTAATCCCGGATTAGGCTGAGTTAGTTTCAAAATTGATACAATGGATGCCACCATTATCAGATTGTCAAAAAGGCAAGTAAACCTAACAAAAGTAAAGTCTAAAAATTCATAACTGTGCGGTGGTATTCAGAAATGATTTTAACGTGTATTTGACCTTCGTGGAAATTAAGCTTTGAAGGAACCATGCAAACATTTTTACGCACTCAAATAATTTCCTAAAACCATGAATTTAATCTTGTTATATAAAAGCACTGCGTCTATGCACATATGAATGTGTTCTGTGTGCACTTAAGCTTGGTGCTACTGGCATGGCTTGGAGAGCAAACTTTACGGGTTAGGCACATCGGTAGAAGCACAAAGTGACCGATTTACTAAAACTGGTGGGCAAAAAGGCAACGCATTACGTTGCCGCCTGCGGAAGTTGAAAAAAGACAAATTCAGCAGCGAAAGGGTTGCAAGTGTTGGTCATGGAATGCTTCCTACTATATCACCTTTGAACTGTCAAATAACTTTTACTATTCCCAACATCGCTTCAATCAAGTTTCCAAAAGCCTGTGGCTTAAATTACTGATGAACAAAGCATCATGGAAACCTATGTGCTGATTATTTTTCCTTAAAGCATTAGCCTAAAATTCGATTTTGTTGAATTTGAAATGCTTGCGGGGAAGCTTGGGGAAAGTAGGGAATAAAATCCTATAATGTACTTCGTAAGAACTTCAGACTCTTTATCTGAAGAGGTAAAGTAATTACTCTTCTTAATTCTGCAGATGGAATTACCTCGTTATCTCGAGCGACCGATCTTTTATGGTTAGATGCGAATGTAATACCTTTTTCTTGCACGGGTAATACTTGCTTAAGTTACTTTGACGTAAAAATTTGCAATGATTATTGAGAAAATTGGTACAAGAACAAGCATGCTGCGCGATGAGAATAAAATGTTAGCCATAGGTGGACAGCTGATGGCAGTGATTTCATCCGACACACAAACTTCACAAGTATCGGCTGAGTTCGCCAGCCAAAAGGAGGCTCAGGAGTTCAAATCGCTGAAGAACATCTCCATTTTTATTCTTTGCTATGGATAGAGATGTGCACTCGCAGTTATTTCATAATAGTGGTTGATAAAATAGAGCAAATCGCAAACACAACGGGAAAGCACAACTAGACTGTGGTATTGTTAAGGTGATAATGTTTGTCTAACAAGACTATTCTGCTTTCATGCATGCAATTCACATCTGCGTGTGACAAGCTAATCAAATCGTAGTTTTGATTTTTGTGCTTTACTGCTTGTAGTGCATTGCACAAGCGTGGATCGTTTCTGAATAGCCATTATGATCTTGTGGTAAACGAGGCTGCTTTTGTTGAAGTTAAGCATGTCTTACTACTCCAGCTAGTGCACGGCTCAACTGCTAAGTCGGCGAAACTTCAGAGGTGGCAAGGAATGAGGTGGTAACTAACCACACATCATGTTGTATCTATGCCATAATAGTATGAGCTAGTTTACCAAGCTTTTGCAGTCACAGAGAGGTTCCAATAAATCTTACCTTCACTCTACTGTAACCGACTTTCTCTTATGAGTGGAAGGCAATCAGCTTAGGTAAATTATGACTTTTCTTAAATATATCCAGCAATGTCAATTTTAAATCCTCTAAGAACCAGACGGATATGGTAACATGTCTACCATGTGTTGAGTGGCATGGTCACTTTCGAAGTCGGGACAATAATTGTCGTTGTCGCAGCAAGTTCGATTGTGCGGAATGGCATCCGGATGTCTGGTAGGACTAAACGCGGCGGTAGGCGAATAGCGGCAAAGACAACAAACAGATGCTATTTAACCAAAATATCAAGCCATCGCTCGGTTGAACAGACCTTGTGGCTGATGGTCTGCACAAAGCAATGTGTGGTGTCTGTGCATACTTGTCCGTTGCATACTCGAGATTGACACATTCTTTAGGCCAATTCTCGCATTAAAGATTTACAGAAAAGTGTAATAAGTGCACAACTGTATTTCCTTTTGCCACTGTCACTGCCAACAATGTAACGAAAAGTGCAATTTGCGCGTTCTACACAGTTCAAACTGTTATTTATCACTTTCATTTGCACACTCAAATAACTATAAGTCTTTGCATGCAGTCAAATCGCTTTTAATCCTCCAGAGAAAATAAGGAGGAGTTCTAAAGGGAATTCGCGAGAATCACTCCTTTCTCATTCCAGGTGTGGACACCTGTGTGACGATGCAATTGCTGAGTTACATTACGTCAGAGTACTGACCACACCAGCCACAATCGAAGTTGCATGTGTGATTTCCTTGCTGACATCTCATGCCTTAGTATTTGGACTTGGTATTACCAAGACATGTTTGTTGAGTAATTTAAAGGCAATGCCTTTCTTGTCCTGATTTTTCGCAAAATCCAGAAAGAATGTGGGCTCACAGCAACCGCAACGCTGGCATACGGCTGCAAGATGCACAGCACACCCATGCTTACACAAAAAGTCGGCAGTTATTATTGGTAGGGCAAAGGTATGACGGGCCACAAGTTACACATCGATCGGATGAGTGGTTCAGATTACCTGCCACTGTCATTCTACCAAGTACCGGTAAATGCCACTTAGTGCCTTGCTACCCACAAAATTAACACACCGCAAAATGCAGTACTTTTTAACAGTATCGCCCTCAAGCTGGGGATTCACACTACCAAAGCAGCTAAAATTAAACTAAAAAGCTCAAATGTCAATGCTAATAATTTGGACATGGAACAGAGCTAGTGCCGAAATCCCTTCATCTGACACCACAGACGAATAAATTTCTCTTTTTTTTCGCACACGAGACTCACTGGCGACAGCTTTCCAATGCAGAAAGCTTCCAAATTGTTCAATTTTCTGGCAAATTCCTTTTTATAGATAGGTGGACAGATAAATAGGCGGTAGATTTGATGGAACAGATACTCGTTGATCACCAGACTCACCAGTAGGTTACTTTGGTTCGTAAGCATGCCTCTCAATTAGTTGTCCGAAATCAAACTATTCCTGTTTAGCCCTAGCTCTTTTATACTAGGTGGCTTGGATTCTTCTGCGCTTGATCCGTTTCAGAGAACAGTGTGCTCAGATAAGATGCCATGCCAGAATGACGTACAGCACGTAACTATTAGGTAAAAGCAGAGGGTATTTGAGAGATTTCGGTCTAAGCGCTCATGATAAGTAGAAGTTTTCTCT
>QEYB01000234.1:0-71022 GCA_017562135.1 Dipylidium caninum | reverse complement strand
ATATTCTTTCAGACCACATGCGAACGTGGAGAAGGCGGTGGTGCTTCAGTCTGCTACGGCGGTGTCTTTGCAGCCAACTCGCTTCCAAAAGATGCCTTCTATCTATGTGATGCATATCATTATGCTCTATTAGATCGAGCTTAAATAAAGAAGACCTG
The DNA here is from genome assembly GCA_017562135.1 of Dipylidium caninum. NCBI lineage: Eukaryota > Metazoa > Platyhelminthes > Cestoda > Cyclophyllidea > Dipylidiidae > Dipylidium > Dipylidium caninum. The sequence goes on along the minus strand of QEYB01000234.1, from coordinate 70,864 downwards.
GTAGACGTCTGCCGCTTCGCTCTCTCTCGTTGTCCGCCAAGTCTTTCGTCATGGGACCGCACATATGTCCACGTCCACTTAGGCCCAGCTTATAGGGTGCAATTGTTGCTTAGACGCGGCCACATCTCACAGTGGACCGCCACGGGCAGGCACAAGCATGCGTCTCATGGCGGACAGGCGAATAACATACAAATGGCCACCCTGGCCGCTGTGATCTTGGCCCAAGATTGGAAGCAGCCTCTTACCTTGGCCGCTGCGTCTTCGTGTGTGTTGACGATCTCTCCCTTTTTGCATTCACCTCAGTATTGCCGTTTCTTCCCCGTCCAATTTCATGGAAACATCCGGTGTGTATTAAAGCTTTGGAACAAAACTTGGCTGAGGACAGACCGATGATTCATTGGAGGACTTACCGAGATCACTAGTCCAGGTGCACAGGTCTGAGATTCGCAAAGAGTGTAATAGCAGTCAAGCATGCATGTGTCTATCGTTCTAGGTGAGTTTCTGCTCGCTTCTCAAATACCTTCAGTGAACGAAAAATGACAGTAGCCCGTGAAGAACGATTTGGTTCCAATCTATGGAATAGTCGATCAGATGGGCGTAGACAAATGAGAACTGCAGATTTGCGGAAGGGCTTCATTTTTTCCGAAGGAAATAAGATGCCTTAAAGATGTTGCCCGTTAAATCTTAACCACATTTTATGAAAAGATCCGGTGTTTTCGGACGGTGGTTTCAATCTGTGAGTGATAATGTTGTGCCGAATTGCTTAGCACAAATACCATTTACCAAAGGTGTTTATTGACCCCTTTGGATTGGAGTACTCGAGACCATTCAAAATCATGTGATTCAGTCATCCTCAGAAAGTTTTTTTACAAGTGACAGAAATCTCCGCACCGATCAAAAAAAAATGACAAAATTGTTTCGACGCGAATAAAAGCAATGATAGGTTGACTTGGCCCAACAGGTTGGGATATAGCCGACACACACACCAGAAAAGAGACGACTTCCGGAGGTGTTGAGGATGTGAGTAGGAAGCTCGATGTGTGCCGAAATCACAACCCCCAAATTCATCACATCACAACGATTCCACTAATACCACGACAGGAATCAAGTCTGCGTATAGTGTGTCGTGCCGCCTCCTCGGCTCATTTGGCAGTGTGCGTCCCAGTACACTCTCCCTCACTACATTCTTGTGTCAGCCATCGATTCTCCTCTAAGCGGGAGGTGTGGGCGAGTTACACTATAGTGATCTGGCACTCCTATGCGATCCAGTTGAGTCGCATCCCACTCGTGCGATTGTCTTAAAAAGTTTTGGACGCAAAGTCAAAGCATCTGAGATTACTCTAGAAGCTTGGCTATAGTGAGTCTAGTCTCAACAAGAGCTAAAGACAGCTGAATGCGTTCGGTACTGCGTAAGCCAGGGATATTGGTTGATACGCTAACTCAACTTAAGGGTCACTCGCTCTTGACGAGAAAATGATGAAATGCACATGCAAGGAGAGTGCTATAGAACTACTTAGGGGTTGGAAGGGCAGAGACGACATCGATTGTACCATAAGGTCTGCAGACCTAGATAAATTCATATCCGCTGTCTACTTCGCGGACGACGCTACTGGATCACCCTCAGAGCTACCCAGAGCACAAGTACGCGTCAAAGCGCGCCCGAGTAGGACGGACTGAGCCTGTGTCTAGATCACTTTATATATGAAAGCGGGAAGAGTAGATATCTGTCGCTCTCACACTCAACCTTTCAAGTGTGTGTGTGGCAGACTCAAAACTCGCCCTCATATTCTGTCTTACTCAAACCATTCTCTTACGCACACACAATATACCCACTACGTCTCATCACACGTGAACATCACTCTCACTCACACTCCGCTATCACAATGTCAGTTCCAGAGGACACTAGTATAAGAACACAGCAGCTATACTCACACAACAGAATTAAATTCATTTTTGCATGAATTGTTGAATGTCCCACCCCCATACACCTCTGACCGATAAATGTTCCCGTCATGGTGCCCGCGAAAAATCGACGCGCTGCATGCCAGTGTAACGCAATTGTGCGAAAGTGTGACTAACCCACCAAAACCGGAGGTGCCGTTTACCGCAAAAAATGCACGCAAACAGCCAATAGAAATCCACTCGCCCAATCCCAGTCGCATGATCACGAGTGCTGAACCCGTGAAGAGCCCGCCAATTAGGAGTGCGCATGTCGCGACCACTTTTCTGGAGCCCGTTCACAGGTCGACACACAAATTTCTCTTTTCCTGCATTGGCAAACTCTTTAAACTCCCCTGTCTTGAATCGAATTATCCACCGCACCATGACTTGACTAAAGACATTTCCTTGGAAACGGTGGGTCATTCATCAAAACCGATAATACCTCTCCTCTCTCATCAGTGCTAATGCACGCATCCACATAGTGTGAGCACAAAATCGAGATTCCGAAATAAGCAGATCCTATAGTGCTCTCATATACTCTCTCATATTAGTACATAGATCTGTGGCCAACCAATCTAGATCGAACCCACATCAATGTGGTCATATATGCGCCAGATAAAGTCACTAGTCACTTAAGTTGCGCAGCATAATCCTAGTTAATCAGAAAGTGTGTGCGTTACGAGAACTCTCGCACATGATTTCACGCGCTGAGATTAAGTGTAATAGACACCCAGATGTCGAAGAGCTAAAATATCAGAGTGACTACCAAATATGCATTATGGCAGAAGCCCTTGCCGGCAATACCGCAAAAAAGGAGTCACGATTGACACAGGCGTAACAATGACTTTAAAGATTATAACACTACTAATACGCCACTCCTTCCTACAGATATATACTTCCATCCTCACGAAGACAACTGATCGTCACTCATAATAGTCCTACACTCCTAAGTTCTGTTATGCCAATAAATTGAACAAGATTGACAGTATACATCATGTTGCACTTGGCTCAACTACATCGACATCCACTCCCGTCCCACCCTCATCGCACGTGTCTCTCTCCTATAAGGTCTCTCTCTCGATATGAAAGCCATATATATATTGCCGATATGATTTCAATGGACAGTTTGTTTGGTGTTAACGCATGGCACGGCAAAATAGAATCTAGTCTCCGCCATCTCTCCTCATAAAGTAGTCGGCAGCATAATTAATTAACGGCCATAAGATGCCCTCGTGGTCGAAATCATCTCCAAATACGTTGGCCACGATTGTTCCCAAAATTTCGGATGTTCTCATATAGATAGAACAGTAGTCATTTCCAATGAAATTGATAAGTACTCGAACTCGTTAACGGCGAATATTTGTCCTAACATTGGATGGAAAATGAAGAATGCAGTTACAAAAAATCTTTCGCTACGAATAAACTTGCCCATGAAAGATAGGAAAACTCACGAATCGACGAAGTGTCTTCCTCTGACTCTCCTGAACCTGAGAAGAATGAAAAACTGCGTATCGTGAAAGGGCGACTAACTAACAAATACCATGATTACAACGAACCATCTTTCATTTAATTCATAGGCACCGTCGATTAAAAAGACATTTTGCAGCAGGATGAATACAATTCCACCCAGCACAGCCATTGACATCCAAACTAGGGATGATTAACAATTGGACTCATCTTATACATACCGGTCGTTGCCTTATCGAGAGAAGGAAAGATGACAGATATTCCCCACAGGGAAATGATAAAAGCACATTTCCAGAACCACAACCTAAATAGTTTGAGGTTAAGAAGGGAGAAGTAGTACCCATTGTGGATTTTACCACGCCATGATTGGCTGTCGGTAACCCGATATGTGAAAACCATTAACAGAAAATGAAAGACGGACAAAGGAATACAGAACCGGGTATACGGCAAGGTAGCCAAACAAAACGCACACATTGCTCGTGATTTTGAAAACGACTGCAATAGGTAAGGAGTATGTTGCCTAGCTGAAAATAAACCCATTCGACGGAATAGATCTGAGAAGTACCATTCGCATTGCTGTTCTGTGAGCAAAGCCACCGGTGTGAAAAATAACAGACAGGAATGAGACAACTGTAAGGATGCAACAGTAGAAAAAGCGTGTAGATGTAGGACTCTTTGATGTGGTGAAGGCAGAATAATGGCATCGCTTCGTCGCAAGCAGGATCTGCATGCACGACCAAGATAAGCCATTCTAAAAGAGTAAACATATGAAAAATAACCCGAAACATGGCGTCAAGATAGGCAGAACAGATAAAGGACGAAACAATGATGTTTCATCATAATGTCATTCAAATGCAAGGATCGCGTCAGTTAAATATAACCAGAAAATTAACAATTTTTGAACTTAAAGGTGGAGAGAACAGAAAAAGAACTTACATCAACCTGAATTTCCGCGGAAATGAAGGTGACATTAGAATAAAAAGAGTCAGAGGCCAATCATATGATCTCCAATCTTGAGGGCGCTAAAAGTTGCCAATCATGGAAGTGTATTGAAATCGCTAAACGTTTCAAGGCTGAAGTATATTCTAAGTAGACATTCGGTTGAAAAATGATGCTGTGCCATTAAGGCTGCGATAAAGAGTTTAATTCATGTTTAGAGAACTGTCACTATGATTTGCAATGCATAACGATGAGAATGAAGATAACGGCGGTAGCTGTTATTTGCAACGTGAATTTGGATGTTTCAAGTCAAGACTAAGAAATGCTGCGATATATGTTTGTCATGGCGGCGCGGACTATTGAGTCTCTAATGGTTTTCGCTGCCAAAAGGGCTTGCAGCAAAGTATCCACATGTTTCTTAAAATTAATATGTCAATTATGCTCAGCCACACATTCTAATCGCCTTTAAGGTGTATAGCATTTATTTTGCACACATCATCGGCACGCTCAGATTCAATTGCACTAGCACCAAATTCAATGCATATGGATTATTTGATGAACGGATCGATCGATGCGGTTTAAGGCTTCCTCATTGGAGTACCCACTTAGCCAAGGAAAAGAATTTCAATTTCAATTATATATATAATTGGATCCAAATTTTGCGCGAAGTTTACCCTTACTGTTAGTAGACTTCGTCCCATATTTCGTAAAAGCTAACACTGTGTGAGGTGAAAGACGTTTCCTTTATTCTTCGAGGCGCAGAATTTTTGCTACACTTATATAAATAGTATTAATAGTTAAATTGCGGAAACCTTACATCTACTCAGGCTAAAACCCTTTTTCGCCTACATACCTTTAGTATAGGTTCCTGCCGCCCAGATTGTGCTTATCTACATGTCTGAGTTGGTGGAATTCGCATTTAGATGGCGATATTTGTACATTCTCTGAACATTGTTGTTTGCCTCCGGAAATACAAGACGATCAGTCATTATACGCATTTATAGTGATTGTTTTCGCAGAAGCAACAGATATATCGCAAGGGTGGAGTGAGATGAACCTTAATTTTGGTAAATTCTTTGTGCCGATGGAATGTCCATGCATTTAAAAGGGTGAGGGTTCCCGTTCATCATGATTGTCAAACCTCGATTATCGGGTGGAAAGTTGCGTTTTCATTAATTTACATTATAGACAATGCCAATGTGGGTGATGGGATTATTGGCCATTGAGACTTAAATCTTCCTCAATTTGTCACTTTCTCTCCTCAACTTGAAGTTGCTGTTGAAATGATAGCTCCAACCTCACTACGAACATACATCTCTTCATCCGAAGTATTTCATTGTCCTAAATCTTTAAGTTCCTTAAAGTACACCAGAATGTAGACGAAAAGCAATGAGATAGACCACCTTGTTTGTACATTTGCGAGAAATTACCAACCGATTGTGTTAGCGTGGAGGTGCTTCAGGGATCTCAGGGTTAATGTGTCTAGAGCGTCAGAAGTCGTGGATAGGCCGAAGGTGCCCGACTCAGTTTATTGGGCCACGACAAGCGAAGATGCAGTCGATCATCTCGTGGTTGACAAGCATTTCTTGGGTTCTCTTTCGCACAAAAAATTCCCGAGACATTTCTCATGCAAGCAATTTTCTTAAGCAAAGCGACCCCATATAAACTGGATTGTCAAGATGGGACCAAAAATGTTTTATCAAAAGTAGGTCGCGAGGCTTGATAATGTGCATGTGCATTGAGTCAGAACTGAATGCAATCTCACTTCCTGCCTCTATTTTCTCTCCCCCTTGCTTATTTCCGGGAAAGAATGTTTGTCCTGGTTGGTAAACTCCTCAAACCTGTTATTAGCTCGTTTCGGCACTCAAAGACTTATTCTTCACCACCGTGTTTTATCAAAACCAGGCAACATCTAGACTGTAGGATAGTGTCCTTCAATGCTTCCAATTCCAACAAGCACTGATCGGCGTAGAAATGCACGTATTTAGAAAGTTGTTAGTTTAAACGGAGGGTTAATTTCTGGGCAGAGATCAGAGACCTTCGGTGATGTGGTCTCAGAGTTTCCATTCGAATGCAACTGATTGACGTTTCGGATCCCCTTCGTGTTCGGAGTTATTTCAATTTGTGAGAGAGAGGCCTGTCGGGTCGAAGACGATGCCTCTGCGTTCCACATCAAAATTTGTACCATGCTTTAGTCATTTGACTGTCGTCGACGTCCCTGGTTTACGTATCCACAGTTTATTTCCTGAGAAGGCAACGCCATATGTATAGTTTTGCCTTTCTTGCCTTATTCTGTTGATTGAAGTGGATTTTGATCAAAGGCTGACGACGTCTCTGGAGTATACGAGTCCAAAAAGCAACTCTTTTCTGGACTTTAAAGTTACGAATCGGGAATGTCATGGCGCTTGTTAATTAATCGTGATCTGCCCTAAAACATCTCGACTTCTACTTTTGTTGACTTGCTGAAGAGCACATTATGTCTCCCCAAGGAAAGCGTTAAAAATAGCGGAAAGCAATCTAGGAATCTCTCCACACCTCTACATTCATCCACCCTTAGGGAATGCGCCAGCACAGGTAATAAGAGCAACATCAGGTCCGTTCCACCACGCGAATATTCGGAAGTAACGGCATCTCGCATCATCAACTCCAACACTAACTTTCAGTGTGCAGCCATACTGCTCAACAGGCCTCGAACAATGTCGCCACTGTTAATGCGCGGAAGAAAGTTGTTGTCGAGCCGGAACATGGTTCATAGGTTTGCCTTCTCTTTGTCTTCCCTCCATTTTACTTTCCCTTTCTCTGCCATCTCGTTTCGTTGTCGATACCGCAGGTCAAACGTTTGCCCTTCCTCCCATGACACATGGCTGCGTCTTTCTTAGCTTTTCCTTCTATGCATCACCGAGATTAGATCTTGTTGGTAGAGGCTTTTCGCAGCGATTTTAAAGTCTCTCAGTCGCCATTTTGAGCTGCTAGCACGAAAAGTAATAAAATTTGCAGGATTAAATTTGATCTCTCCCACCCCTTCCTACGTCATCAGTAAGGACGTGTGCGCAGTGGTTTAATGTAATATATAGTCTGCTCGCCCTTATCACACTCTCTTAACATTGTCGTTCACGACGATATAGTCACAGGTGACGTTGATTTTCTCTGAGTCCGTTTCAACCATTCAGAGTAAATGATTGCTGGAAAGGATGCATATTAGTGCATCACCACCATCATCATCTGTTAGTCTTCTCTTCTCCATTGGACCCGTTTGGACCGTAGGAAACCATGTGCCTCGAGTGGTCCTCAAATAACACTTCTTTGCAGCTCTTCACATCCTATGGTCGCCAGAGTTATTAGAACGTTGAGTGTGTCATTCTTCATCGTGCACTTCTCAGCCAATAAAATCACATCTCTCCTTCTCAGTTGCTTTGTTTTTGCTAACTTTCTATCTATCTGACATTTACATATATGCTCTGTCACCCATTCACCTTGCATTAATGGATGAGTTCTGCGGTCCCCTTCATTCATTCATCCAGCCGAAGCCCATTTCTGCCGAGTTTGAAGTCTGGACTTGCGTGAAATGACCCTTCACTGAAACCAATACTCTCGAACCCTTCTTGAGGTGGATTTCACTCCCTTACCACGCGCATCCAATTGCTCTTGGAACATGGAATGTTAGGTCTGCTTCTTGCTCTCATCCTCAATTGTGCTCAAAAGGAAAGGATATATGGGGATATTCTCAAGCACCCAAGTTTCATCCTCTTATTTCTCTTCTGCCAAATGTTCTACGGTTTTCTGTTCCAAGTTTCGCTGTCTTCGACTTTTGCATTTTGACATTGCAGCTGGCTTGGAGGCAGTACACTACAGTACTCTTAAAGAGAACAGCTCATTGTGAAGGGTAGGATGGCGGCGAGGGAACTTGAAGTTTCAAGATCTAGATTGAGCCAAATAGACAAATGTTCTCGCCTAGGGCATTCAGGACGTAAGGGGTTAGGGGGGTATGATTGGTGTCGATATCAAAATACTCTGCCCATGATGTAAGTAAAATCAATCGTCGACTCTTACGAGGAGGCATTTGGTCCTTGTTTGGTCTTTGAATTTGTCCCTCAGCCCTCAGTCCTCGGCCCTCATCCGCAAACACACATTCGCACTTTACATTTGGTATGTTTTATCGTCATTCCACTCCCTTTCATTAATCTACCATTTTGGTATCACCACATTTCACTCGTTAAGACGGGAGATTGTTTCTGTCCATACAATCTTGATTGGATTATTTCTCGTTCTAGCACTTATCAATTTATCCCGGATTTTGGAAGGATACGCGTAAAGTAGCCCTGCTCTTGGAAAACACATCCTCCCGTGATTATGCACGTCTAGTATCCATCGTCTCGCCTAGTCCCCTGCTTTAAACCCTCTTGATTATACTTGGCAATTTGTTCATCAACGGTGGTATACACTGATTGGCTAAGTGCCCACCTTCCTTCGCAAACCTATCTTTTTTAACTATTCGTCATTTTAAAGGTCACTGACTTGTCAAACACTACATCAGCCCGTTTGCCAAGGTGATTTGGATTAATGTGTCCTCTCAGAGGCTTCTTTCACTTATTAGTTCACCCATTTGTTCATCCTGTATTCATGCCTCCGTTCATTTGCCTCATATTCTAGAAATTGAAAGTCTTGTTTTAGCGCCAAAGACCTGCAGACCCCCATTTTCACCATGCCCCTTCGTCGTTTTGATTTTTTATCTTCCCCGCTCATCTGTAGTTGGTTTAGCGTGTGGATGCTCCACTTGCCAACCTTTAAACAGTTCCATGCCCTCCCTTTTTTTGCATCCAGACAACGTTATCGACAGTTCACCAGACTGTGGTTGGGGATGGATTTTGGTCTTCAATTCCTTTGTTTGCAAGATCTTAGTAGATGGCGTTTGCCTTTCATACGACCTTCTCTTTGCATTGCCCTGCCCTGGGAACAGTACCCGGGCCGTCGAGGTAATCCCTGATCCGCTACCACGCTCCCGGCTCCTGACAACGACTTCAATGCATATTTTGTGGTCTTGAAAAGCTCGTACGGTGCCGGTTTACCCTGGTTTTTGTATCGGCGTCTCGGAAGTGGGTGGGGACGTTGTCCACACAATCAAGCATAACACTAGTGGCCCCTCGGGGTCTTGCTGGAGAGGATTTATCTTCCCTTGGGTACGTTTCTTCGGCCACTCTCTGCTACTCCTTGCCTTTGCCTCTTGACCGACTTCTCAACCATTCTGTAGTGTTCCTACGCTGGCGCAGACCTTAGGAAGGCTGCTTAGGCTTATCTTCCTGTTCCGCCTCCACGCACCTGAGACTTGTCGATCTCCCGGTCATTCGCGCATCCATGACCGATCTGCGAATTCTTCGCTGATCTGTGCCGCAGATCTCTTCCAATGTTGTCGCCACTCACAGAGTCTGGGGAGAATGTTATTTACTGCGAGACCAGTACACAATTAGTCTTTTTCCTCGTTTGTTGCAGCTTATAGCAGTAGGAGTAGCAGTGGTACGGATGTTCGACAGTGGCAAGTCGTTGCTTTGGCCACTTGGGAAACGTGAGTTCGAGGCGTGAAGGCGGAGGGGACAGAGGCACTAGAGGTTCAGCCAGAGAAGTGGTGTAGACTTTGCATCGCCGTCTGTTCACGAGGGTAAATGCTCGCTCGTTGCAGGTGGTCGTTCTTCCCACTGCTCGTCGTTGGGGACTGTTGTCGATCCTCGTGTTCGTGTGGCCTCTCATTCTAACCGGGAGGGAGTGTCTGTGTCTCGGGTTGTGTGTGTGTATGTGTGTATGCATGTGTGTGGATGTGCATTTGCTCGTCGACCAGGTCTGAGCAGTCTGCTGATGAGTGGCCCGAATGAAGACGATTGACTTGGATGGAGGTGACGTAGTGTGGTAGCAATGGGGAAGAAGTGGATTTTAACCCTCAAATCGGTGAACGCGCTCATCGTGAGATTGGACGAGGAGACTAAAGGGAGAAAGAGTGCGGCGTGTGTGTGTGTGTTTGTGTGTGTGTGTGTGTGTGTGTGGTTTGGGGATGTTTGGGGATGAGGCGTTGAGTTGTGCACGACTGGGATTAAGCGGGTCGAGTTTAGACAGAACGAGAGCGATATCTAACACGAATGATGTTGAGATAACCTTTAGCTTGGTCTGACGACAATGACAGAGGCTTTCTTTCACTTGAATGAATGAGTAGTGGTGCTTGTTCGAAGCATTATGTTGTGGACGAGGAGATTGGTATTCAATCAAGAGAGCTGAGAGCCTGGAGGGAATGCAGGATGGGGCCTGAGGTGTGAAATCCCTTTGTTCGGGGGAAAGGCGTTTCGGCGCCTGATTAGGCTGCGGTAACGATAGACTGTAATAGTCGACAAATGAATTCCTGTGCCGATCTATTCATTGCTTTTTCTGTTGTCCCTTAGACTTACTTCATCTTCAGCGCCACAGAAAAGGCTGGGATTTGAGTATGGAGCGCTCGAATAGCGAATAATATTTCGTGCGTAGCCAAGCGACGCCCCATTTGACTGAGAATTGCAGGACACCGTAGTGGAAATAAGACGCAAATGTGGACAATTGACAACTGAAAATCTGTTCCGTCTTTCCTTGCCATGAAGGTGGTCCTGTCACTCGATTGTGGCCTATTTGTGATAATTTCGGTATTTCTTCACGTTAACCGTGAGTCAATATTTGGGATAGACTGATTTTCAGGGCGCTATTTGCAAAGCTTAGACACAAAATTATTTCATGGTGACCGGAATTCCAACACCTTCTTTGTTAGACTTCCCATCAGCGGCCGAGTCTGACCCCTAATTAACTTGGGAGATGGCAAGGGAGTTGTTTAGGGGAACCAGGGTAAGATAGAGTTGTGAATAAAATGGGGTTGGAAATAGGCAAGAACTTCTCGGGTTGTTTAAATGGGTAATCTGGTCTACGAAGTGAAAGAGGGAGAGAGCGGCGGCTTGGTGTTGGGAAGGCCAGAGGGCTGGAGGTACGGCTCTGCAGTGAGCACATTAAGGCCTTATCTTCCTATAGACGCATTGGTACATTCTACGAATTGAGCAACTTGGGTAATGTATGAGCGCAGCGGAAGCATAAATACCACCAGACGAAGTGTCCACACGTCCGGTTATGGTTGTTAATATGCCACGTTAATACTCATATTCCCGTGTCGGTGTGACATGCTCGGCATTCAGATGGACGCTTTTTTGATAACAGAATGCCGTGGTCCTACAGATTGCCTTGTACCTAACTTTTCCTAAATTACTGTGCAATTGGTATGCGAAACCGCCAACAGATAAATGTTTTCCCGTCTTTCAACAAGGGACGTCCAAACCTATATAATTATGTGCATATAAGTGGATATCTGCTGTTCTACTGTTGGCAACGTTCTTCTTGATATGGCACAATTCGCCTCTATCACCCTTCTTACAACCGCATTCTGATTAGTAATGGCGCCTTTACTGGACTTGGGTAGAGCCCTCTTTTCGTCGTAGCACCCCTTGGCAATATTACCACCGGAAACCCGTGCCGTCCGTACCCTTGCGGGAACTGCTACAAAATCTCCTTCGATAGTCCTTATTGACTCAGCCTCCTGGTATCTTTTCATGACTGACACGTTTAATTGTTGCTCTTATATGGTGTTTAACCAACGGAGTGCCTGGTTGAGGTGGTGGTTTCGAGTCTATTTGAAAGAAGGCTTTTGGTGCTCCATATTTCATTAATAGACACGTCTCTCACCTTGCCTCCTGTAGGTCACTGGCTATTGCTCTCCGGCTGGTTGTAATGGTCGGCGTTGTAATTGCCACTTGGGACCTCATATCGCTGCCTTCTCAACCAACGTGGCCATGCTGAGTGTGACATCGGGTGGCATCGGAGGGAGCATTGGTGTATATCGGAGACGCTTTCCAGGCTGTAGTGTTTCAAGTACAATTCCTCTATTCACTTACATCTGGGCGGTCGGACTTGGCCAAGTGGTCGTGCTCCTTTATTAGTGACATTGCTTTCTTCGGTTCAACTGCTTTTTCCGATCGTGAAAGCCATTTCCTGGGTGGGTTTTGTCACTTCTTTCCATGTATCCTCCACATTAACTGCGCTTTATCCTCTACCCCAGTAGAACGTGGACTGCGATTTTTGCATTCATTTATGTGAACTCTCCTCCAATAATTCCCTTCGTTTGTTCACCACATTTTCTGACGTCTCTCTGTGAAAGTACCATTTTACCTGAGATCGGAGAGGGAATTCTAACCTTAATCAGTAATGGGAAATATCTTTTCCGTACCTTTAATTATAAAGGCCACTTTTGACTTAATACCAACTCCTTCGCCAACTTATCGGTCATTGCAACCTCCTAGGGTGCTTTTTCGCGTTGGCAAACCTAGCCCATTCGGCTAATATCACTTATACTATCCATTCAACAAGAATTGGAGGTGAATGGGTGCCTCTACCGCTTCTGTTGCTGCCGTTATGTGTACTTGCATCTACCTCGACTTGTATGATTCCCTGGCCAGCAATAACACTTCATTTTCGCTCGTCTCTGTACTTACCAACTTATTCACTCGCTAGCATTGCAACCGGCCAAGAATTGGTTGTTAGTCTTCAAAGGGTGGAATTCATTTTGTCTCAGCCACATAGAAAACTAGAGGAGTCGAATACGATAATTTACAAGTTGGTAGTCTACGTATTCTCAGTAGAGTCCCAAGAAAGAGAACAATTTTTGTGTAGAGGTGATGATATGAAAGGAGGAGAGGAGCTGTTCTTTTAGTCACATAAAAAATAGTCAAGGCAATCTGGTTAACTCACACTTTCATGACCATTGACATTTCAGCTCCCCAGATCTGAAGTGGTCATTTTTAGGCTTTCAAAAACTGGAATTCTCCCATTTCACATGTTGTTCACCCTTGCGCACACCTTTACCTTGGACACGGTGTGTGTTTCTCCACTTCTTCACGAGTTAACAGGAGAGACCCTGTTAATCAATTATCGGTACTTTATGCCTTGCAGTGATCTGCGACCCCAAGTTTCCACAATTCCGTGACTTCCTACTCCTGAACGGAAGTGCATGACTGAAAGCCCTGGATGCACACGTTTCCTGTCAGTGTGATAGAAAATGACGCAATGCTGTAATAACTCTTGTGACTTCAATTTCACACATTACGAGGCCCAAGGCAGGACTGATAGCTCAGTTCCTTTTTTCACGACGATTATTATTCTTCTTGAACGAGTATAAGTGTTTCCTGGACTTCTGAAATTCCCCCAGTTGACATCATTTGTTTACCACGATTTATCAGGCATGGTGGAAGGACAATCTTAAGTCCATAGAATTTTAACATGATGACAAAACAAGTAACCTGGTCCAGGTCGTGGAATGCGTTTATTCCTTTCCCCAGTGGATTACGAGATATGCCTTGTAATGGAACCAATTTCTATTTTTTGGAACCAGATTCAGTTGACGGCTTCCATTTCTGACATTACAGATTATTTCGTTTGAATCATCTATCCATCTCCTCTCTTCAGCCTCATCTCCTAGTAATAGTCGTTGTAGGCAACTAGGTTGAGTGTCGCCCCAGCTAACGACGATTAGGTGACGAGGTACTTCACAAACATCGGGAAGAGCACTTAGAATGGTGGAAATCTGATGGCGGAAGCTCCACGATGGAGAAGGCGACGAACTACGGGTTACTTTATGTATTCTTTAGAGGGCTTAATGACGATGATTACGCATGTCAACTTCCATCACTCTTCTTGAACATGTCACTGTGGGCAAATTCCGAGAAATCATAGCAAACGGTGAGCAATGCGGTGGTGATGAGTTAGGCGGCATGACGGCGAAGGCATCGCCAATACATATTTGATGCTGGAGAAGCATCAAGGCACCTCGCGCGCAATACACTGTTTATTTTAGCTTCAAGCATTTTCCTTCTCCTGCAATCACAAAACGCGCTTCCTGTCACATTAGGTTAGCTCACGCCTGCCTCTCACACTCGTCCTGAGCCTTCTTCTCTGCCTCGCATTGAACACACTGCATGTCATGCCGTTACTGCGGCAGTGGCTCAGACGACTCGGAAACTAGAGGAAGACCTGTGTGAGCTGCGCAAACCTCTAAAACGCGACCAAATAAGTGTGGATGCAGAGCAGGAAGATGACGTGAAGTAAACTTTGCCCAGGGGAGATGAAAAGGAAGAGAACTGAGGCCATGTGTCCGACAAGGCAAATAGAAGGAGAAAGTGCTTATGTCAGTCGAATGGCGTAGATGGAGGAGAAGGATTAATCGCGAGGTTCGTACAGCTTTCTAAAACTCGAGACTCTTGAATGCCAACCCCATTGTTTTTATTGCAATCTAATAGCATCATCCGGATTGTCCACTTCTTCTTGACAGACTCTTCAATCCCTTGTGGCTTGGAACTCTCCTTAATCAGTGTGTGGTTCAAAGTCAGTTGCTTTGTGTTGCAACGAGAAGAAGGAGGGATCAGGACAATCGAGTGCATCTTATTGAATTGGAAGCAATTATTCAGAGTCTGTTTCACGATTTACCACATACTCTGCCACCATGTCGCAAGTGAGCGAACCCTCGAGGCTTGCAGAACACATTCACTTGATTAATTCGTCTTCACTCGAGGTCTCCATTCGAAATGCACAACAAACATTATATATGGAGGTGTGTGTTTGTGTGTGTTTC
The DNA here is from genome assembly GCA_017562135.1 of Dipylidium caninum. Lineage (NCBI taxonomy): Eukaryota > Metazoa > Platyhelminthes > Cestoda > Cyclophyllidea > Dipylidiidae > Dipylidium > Dipylidium caninum. The sequence goes on along the minus strand of QEYB01000234.1, from coordinate 55,842 downwards.
TTCCATGGATCCACCCACATCGTGTATGGCTTTTTAGACTGCCATACGTAAGAGTATTCCTCCCCTTCATGCATTTCCCCAATGGCCTCCAGTTCACCGGCAATCTATTACTTCTGTCAGCCGCACTCTGCTGAAGCCGACAGACACTACCTCAGCGTTCAACCTGAGTTAATCTACGATCAACATGGCAACAGATTTTAGCTCTCTCTCTCTCTCGCATTAACGACTAAAGCTTCTGCGTAATTCCGCTGTCCATCTTGCTGTAAGGTACGCAAGAAAAGCTGCCTTCTAACACGGGTGCCTGCAAAGATTACCACTAGAGAACCCTGTTTCAGCATTGTTGAGTGAAGTTGTTGGTGCTGTGCCAATCTCGTGGCCTCTGACGATGAATGCAATCAAATGCAGAGTCAATCATCGCCAGGCGAGACAAGCCTGGAGACAGGAAAAGCGCTGCTTAAATGGGGATATTTGCGGATGTCGAGGGTAAAAATCTACTTAATTTCAAATGAAATGTGTAAGGTTAGTTTCTCAAAGGAATGACTTTTGTTCTGCTCGGTGTTTCACTAGCTGATCGGGGAGCGGGAGAGTTGGACTAAGCAGGGGAGGTAGACGAGAAATTTGCAGTCACCAAAGAAGATGTCGAGGATTGAGGTGGGGATGGAGTGGACGGGGACATGGAGGGACAATGAGGTATTGGGTATGTGCATGGGCATACATGCGTGCGTCTTACCTCTGTGTTGAGTCCGACCAACTTTACAATGGGCTAACATCGGCCAGAGCCTTTGTTGACATCGAACTCGGGGCAGTGGGGTAGGGGAGATGGAGTAGTACGAGAGGGGGAAGGTTTTGTCCAACTGCCAATCGTTAGGCGGACAGGTGGCCGAGAATGGGATCCCTCAAACCGTTGATGTGTGGTAGCGGGCCTTTTTGAGGTTTTGACCCCTCAACCAACAGTTCCCATGACTAGCACGCACCACTTGCCTCGAGATGTCAATTCGCTCTTTCATGCACTCCTAGCTCACACAAGACGACGACAATGAGAGGCTGCATGGCTCTGAGACTGTCAGCGTCACTATGCTCGCACACGCTAGACTGTCTGCGCTCTCTCGCCCCACCGAGGGAAGGTTTGTGAGGAGATGGAAGGATTTTCGATCGTGAACGCAAATCCTCTCCTGCAGAGAGCATGAACACGGCGTAGATATTGGATGAGATAGCAATAGGAGGACGATGGCTGTGAGGCCAATGAGGCTGGTGGTTGGAAATGATGTGACTTGGTTTTTTGAGACTAAGCAGAAGAACTGATCATTTTAGTGGCCTTTGTCGTCTCTTCCTCGTTGCATTCTCCTTTTTTCCCTTCAAGGGGAACCCCTAGAACCAGTCTCTTTTCTGTGTCAACTATGTAGTAGCCATACCTCTAGCGGGGATTCAGTGTCGTATCTCGTTGTGACGTGTTTTCTTTGTGCGGTAGGCGTGGTGGTTTCGAAAGTTGCTTGAAGTGATCCCTTGGAATGTCAAGCATTTGACTGAGTTTCGACTATGGCGAGTGGCTTTGAGCGTGCCCGACTACTCAAAAATGACCTGCAGGAGAGATTCCTCGCATCTCTTGATTTGTTTACCTCTGTGGGTAACGGTCCCACCTGTACACAGATTCTGTCACAATGAAGGTGGGGAGACCGTGACTTCTTCCGCGTCTTCTGCAGTGTCCCAGCTTACGGTTAAACAGCAGCAGCGCTATCAATGCTTGTATGCATTAGGTCGAATTCTGTCTCTGACTCCCGACTGCCGTCATTTTTCTGCTGGACAATCCAGCCTTCATTCTTGGGCCCCTGTCTCCTTCCTCACGGCCGGACATGACTCAAATTACAGTCGAGCAACTTCAATTAATCGAGACGAAAACAACGCTCCGTCGGGCCTGTGCACGTGCATGGGGGACGTGTGACACAGACATTGACAACCAAGGATCTGGTATAATACCCTCAAACACCAGGGTCGCACTCTCTACGACTTTTATGGCCAAGGGTGTCTGCGCGCTCTCTCTCTCTCTCTGTCTAGGGTAGAACTAGTTGATGTTCCGTGTCTAGCTGTAGTCTATGTGACCTTTCCGTCTGTACGGCGAAGCATTGTTTGTCGTCCGCTTCTCCATTGGCCCAATAATTTTTCGCTTAACAAGACGAGTTTTACCTCTCTAAGTGGGGTTTCAGATAAGGTAGTACTGAGGAGCCTGAAACTAATTTGTGCTGTCATGGATATTGAGACGATTATAGTTACTGTGTTAGGGGCCAGTACTTGATCTTACTTTGCACAGCCTCGCAATTCTTCAGTTGCGAATCGTGCAGTCTGTGGAAAAGAAAGTTGCCTCAAGTCAACGACAGTAGGGAAACTGAGAACACCTCTCCCCCCTGTTTGTCGATAAGCTGGCGATGAAAGACATTGTGCAATATTGATTAAAGTGGACAATTACGGTGCTTTGAAAAACGAAACACAACCAGCGCAGACATCCAGCCGCCTTTTGAGTCAGACCTCACCAGTCTTTGTGAGCACAAGCACAGACCATATTCCTAAATTAACAATTTCGCAGCTCCCCTCCTCACGGTTTGCAATTAGGTTGGAGAGCAATCGACATGCTGTTTCTATTAAACTAAGAATTTCACGAACTCTTTCCTCGGTATTACCCCTGCTATAAGTATTTTCATGGTTCATGCCTTTAACGTAAAACTACGCAACTCATAGTTTTGCGGTTTCCACTTAGACTAGAGAGGCAGTATCACAACGAGGATGATGGCTTCTCTGGCCCTGACTTCCCCTGAAAAGAGTATTTATGGCCCTGGTTAAGAAAGACTAAGCAATCTTCTCGAAAAAACGGGAAGCGATATAATTAACTCAATCATCTGTGGCGGTGTTTCTCCCAATCAGCGTGGGGAAGACCATTGCACGTGTTCCCCTTTCATGAGTCCGCTCAACAATGCCACTTTTAGGAACTAATAATGCAAGCAAAGAGAGGAAAACATTGCGGTGATTTATACTTTCCCTTCCGTCAGTGGGCGCATTTTGAAAAGTGCAACAAAAGAGCACTGACGATAGTCGACGATAGATTCCAGGCCTCTGACGTCCCCAACACGTGACGCCTCAGTCTGACAACTGAACGTCGAGTAATTGTTTAACTTGTATCCGTTGAAAATGAGCTTTCATTTGCCTCTGCTGCCGAAAACTTGCTGCTAGAGGTAATCGGCAAAAGTTGATAAAGGAGTCGCTTTTTTCTCGAAGGCTCTCGGTGGATGAGAATTTGCGCAATGCAACTAAGGTTCCAGTCGCATTTCTTAGCCGAACGCGTCTTACGCCCTTTCATTCGTACTTATGTGTCAGACAAATAGAACTCGCTTAACTGTTTTTAGCCGTCTAAGTCGGATAAAATTTTAGTGATTCGCGACAGGTTAAAAGGTGTCTGGTCATTCAGTTGTGCATAAAGTGATATATGAACTATTGTATTCACCAGCTTGATAGGGTCTTGTCTGGCCTTTATCTCTGGCTTCGGTGAGAAAAGTAGGTAGAGGACTATACGGAAAGGCAAATGGAAAAATGCGATAGCGTAAAAATACAGGAGGCGAAGCAAATAATTTGTTGGTCAAAGGAAGCCTAATCAAAACCAGCAGGAGGGGAGTTCGCCGGCAGTCATTGTATTAGCCAAATGTGCACTCCTTCTCCTCTCCCTCCTTGGCATTGCTTCTCAGGCCTCGAAATAATCTGTTAGTTCCGACTGCATGCAATAGGCATTCGAATCGGGTTAACTCGTCACGAACTCACGGGGCCCACAAACGGCCAGTTTGCGGTGCACTCTCGGCATACGCCAAACATGTGCCTTCCGTGCTGGCCACTTTCCTCCCGTGGGAGGACCATGGCGGGGAGGAAAGTAACCGGCATCTGGTTCAATCAAACTCCTAATAGCTGTGTTCCACTATGGCAGCAGTTGGCGCCTTCTCCGCCAGTAGACATCGGCGCATCTGGAGCCCGTTCCCACGCAAGTGGCTCAGCAGTGGATAATCGCCAGGTCCCCAGTAGAATCGAGGACATTACGCAGATTGCCATTTTGTACACATAATTTTAGCGCATGATTCAAAAGAAATAGTAGATTGGAAAATTTTTGGTTTGTTTGCATTTTGAGATTCGAGTTGAGGGAGCAGGAATGTTGTTTCCTCACCGCTTTATCGTTAATGCGTTTTCCCCGTCTCGCCCAAGAGTGGCCTTTCTTCTCTCGGGTGCCTTTCCTTTGGTCTGAGCTCGACTCAACCCTCTATGAATGCAACCTAATTCCCATGTTGTCTTGTAGCATGAAGAGTCACCTGCCCGTGCGAATATCCTATCACGCGCAAATTCCTCTCTGAATCTCCTGCCACCGTAGGCTCTGTAAGTTGCGCATTCCCTTCTAATCCACAAATAGCGAATTAGGTTACCGCCAAAGTAGGGCGAGATTTGAGATCTTGTGGTGAAAGAATGTTGCGGTGCCACGGTTGAGGGGCTTCCTCGAATTTATTAGAACTTCAACCCATTCTACTGGAAGTTGTCGATGTGACTTCAGATTTTCTCATCTTATTAACCGCCACCCCCCTTCGCCACCGCTTTCGGTTACCCATTTGTCCCACTTGAGCTTTCGGAGGACTTGAGACAGAGAACAGATTCAGGGGAAAAGGAGAAAGAGAGGGGATGAATTCTATATTAAAAGCCAGGCAAAATGAGGCGATTCAGGTGGTGTATGATTAGAGTGAGGTAGATGTTGAGGAGAAGAGAATATAAAAATTACGGTGAGGACGATGACTCCGAGTTTGCTGAAAATAAGAACACCCAAGTGATCCACGTAATCCCGCGCAGTAAATTGTGATGCTTTACGATACATCATTGACTTGAAAGTGTCGGGGAAAACATCTAGGCAAAGATCTATAAGTGATTGGTGCACATTGATAGGAACCATTGAAGGAAATTGGCGTCAAATTCTTGAACATAATGACAAAATAATGTTTCCCATTTTTGCAATTTAAAAATTGATTGAATAATTAATTTCTTTGCTTCTGGTGGAAGGCGTAGGTGAGGTCGTGTAGGTTAGGTGAGAATGGATGGCGCGTATCATAGCGATGGCAATTCTCTTCTTGAATAGGCAGAAATTATGGTGACCGATGACCAGCCAAAGAATCCATGGAAACCGGGCCTTCAGAACGCAGGAGCATGAATGTCATTAGGAATGTCGAGACGAATGCTGTGAGCGGATTTCTCATAATTAGGAGGGCATATTTCCAGCGTCGTCTGCGCATTTACGGATTGGTTCTCGGTGGAATGCCAGTACTGTGAGTGTGCCCCACATCCAACCACCGCATCTTGGGACCTGTAAATATCCATTGTCTTTACTACATACCGCTTATCAACGAATGCAATTCCTAAGTGGACACGCAAAGCGGCATCCACGACTACTTCCACAACTTTGGCCACTGAGGCATTCCTCAATGCAACTTCACACGTCCGGTTGCAGCCGAGCATTTGGGGGAAAGTGAACGCGGTTTGGCTTGCTTCTAAAGCTGGACAAAATGACTGCAGCAGAGTTGGGAACAACTTGATGACACTGTGACTGTGCTTACGGAAGTTGCGACTATTTCAGACCAATTGACCGACCAGCTTTTCCACAACGTGGCCTCGTGCATTAGACATCGGATGTTATGCGAAGAAATTATGGCATCTGGAAGTTATTCTACTAAGCTGGAATTTGGCTGCGAAATACGAGACGATAAAACGTGTTTGCAGGCCGCAACATACTTTCCCGCCTATAACTTGTAGTTTGTTGCGTGGATTTTACAACAAAAGCAAAAATAAACCGAATTCCAATATTAGAAAAGCCCATCAACTTTTACGAAGAGCAAGTCCAAAGCAGAGAGACCGAAGAATGGAACCTGGCGACGTGTTTTTGAGGAGGAAAGACAAGGTGGCGATGGGACGACTTGTCAGGTGGTACATGAAATCGCTGACACATGGAGAAGTTCGGGTGTCTCGGCTTTCTGCACATCTCTCTACATAGCGAAATATTGCTGGGCCGCAAGTCACCCAAACTAGCCGGAAGCCCATCTGACATCGCCGTCGGAAGTCGCCGATAATCCTCCCAACTCGAAGTGATCATCGTCTTCGAATTCACATTCATCTGGTCTCGGCCCGCCTCTTCTATCCCCTTCAGGATTCCGAAGCACAGTTTCCCTCCTTCCGACTAGCCGTGTCTATCGTCCCATGTTCACCGTCATTGACGACGCTTCCCCCTCCAGTGTGTTTTTTTCGCCGAGAAGGCTCCAGACAGTTAAGATTTTGGCATCCTCTTTAGTACGATGTTGTGGTGTTACTAACTTAAGCGATTTGCTACACTTCCACTCTCGGGACGTGAATTAGGTGCTTTTGGAGGATGCCGTGAGGCCCACAACTCCATGTTTCCACATGCAAGGCTGCAATGAAAATTTTGCCTGTCTGCGCCTTGTTTCTTGAAGCTTGCCAACGCCTCGTGCCCAAGACTGCATAGGACAAGTTAGGTTCTCCCCCCTTTTTCAATCGTCAGTTAAAAGTAACTGTCCGCGTATCGTTAGGAGCAGTAGTTTCACAGTATTTCTCCAAACTAAACGCTTCCTACTCTGAAAGAACGTTAAAAAACAAGGTAGTCGACTCGATATCTTTCCGAATAATCAGACAGAATGTTGAGGATCTCGACGAATGTAGGTCGATAGGTAGGTTGACGTTTCCAGCAGCGAAGCATCAGAACGGTAAAGAGTTCCTCACTGGCATACTCAGGTTTGGAATAGACCGAGGATCCCTCAACCAAAGCCCTAATAAACTTGTTCGTGGGTAGATCACCAGCTGGTTGCTCACCGAGGCTAAAGAGCTCCCAAAGCAGTACGCCGAATGACCATCTGGAAGACGGACAAACAGAAATCATTGTTTTATCCAAGAATCTACGATACAGGAAGGCAACCCACACATCGGATTTGGTGGTGAATATCTTCTGGAAAATAGACTCCGGTGCCATCCACTTTAGAGGAACTCGGCCCTTAAAATGAGGTGAACGGAGAAGTATTAGAGGAAATATTAACAGTTATTAGTGTTGACGGTCTGACCGAACACGAAACAAAATATCTGTAAGACGCTGGGAGAGACAGGCAAAAAATCAAGATTGCCAGTGGCAAGAACGAGGACCCTAAGATTCCGCCTCTCACATGCTAAGATTGTAGGTAGCATAGGGTTAACGGAAAAGCACGTCTCACAAACCCAACTTAGCTACTTTTGATAATGTAGACAACTTGTACTTGCCGCGGCACTTCACACGAAGGCATCACACAGTACGACAGACATGCAGTAGATAAAAGTGGAGGACGCACCGGTCTCCTCATCCGGTAGTAGAACTCGGCTCTCCGAGTTAGACCGAAATCAGCCACTTTGGCGACTAAGTTTTTCGCCAAAAGCACATTCCTAGCTGCCAGGTCGCGATGCACTATCTGAACGGGGAGAAAGGGATTATAACACGTTTGGTAAGAGCAAGGCATCCTGTTGCTTCGCATCCTAAACCTCGTCTGAGTCCGTTCCATCCCTCCTTTGATGAGGCCCGCAGACACTTGCCGCCTTGATTGTGGCACATTTCGTTGAAATACAATTTGGCATTTTAGAAAATTTGCCGAACACACAACATCTCTGAGGACTACCGCGTGCCTCAGTGCAGAGTTCTGTCGGTTTTGGATTAGAGCAATGCGCAACTCCCCCTTTCCGTCAAAAGTAATATAGATCCATTAGTATTAACGACTCTTTACCAGCGTAAGAACAATTTGCATATAGCATTTTTGACAAATGTTTCATCTGTCGATGCCCAGAAGTAACCAGCGTACATTTGACATATTCCTCAATTTTGTTTTTTCTCTTAAAAAAATTTGATGTGGATGAATATGGGTGGTAGTCACATTGAGTTAATTTCGAGGAATATGGTGGATGCTACAGGATTTCCCAGCCTGATATTTTGACGAGTCTCTTGAACAGCATACGATCTGGCACTATCGGGATGCGGCAAACTGTCCCTCCTTCTTCTTGAACACCTACTTGAATTGCTGCCTTTAAATTATCCAGTTGCTAACACAATTTCTCCGAAGGCAGCTTTCCTTCGGTTTTAACAGCTGTTTTGTACCGAGCAAGCAGAAACGTGCATATGACGACTCGATCATTCACATTCTTCTGCGTTAATTCATTTGGCGTCCATCCATCTCCAATGTTGTCAAAAAAGGATATTTCTCCAATGTGGTCTCAACAACATAGTCGTCAAGCAAAGACGATCGCCCAGAATGCGGCTGATAAGGAAGGATCAAAATCACCTGTGCCAGTTTACGAACCAGCTCCTGCACGTTCTGCCAAAAATCCCACCTTCACCAAACACCTTAAATAATTGATAACATGCTTCTGTAGCAGTAATTCCTTGTTGAAATCCGTATAAAATACAGCGGCGTAAATGAAATTCATGGTAGTCTTCACTTAGGACTAACCAGAATGAACTTTGTTTACGTTAAAAGTAGAGCCGAACATGAGCCAAATAAATACGGGCCACGTGTCGAAAACTGTCATAGGAACACACAGAACTTTCCGGTAGATTTAACACAAAGATGGGAAACGTCCCACCGATGGAACACATTTACAGAGCTTGAAGAAGGTTCGACGTAAGCCTTACGAGCAACCGAGACGTTGCAAATGCATAAGTACGCACGAAATCATCTGAAGGTGTTCGAGAACGATCAGTTCTCATCGGTGACGAAGTATTAAGGAAAAAGCACTTACACCCCTGGAGGCGAGGTAGGTCATGCCCCTGGCCACCTGGACTGCGAAACGGAGGAGCACCGATTCCGTCTTCCAGCCTGTCTGAGTGGCAAGCACAGTGCGCCTCCCTCGAAGGTATTTAACCAGACTACCCTCCTCAGCGTACTCCAATATCATCATTGGACGACCTGTATATTGCAAGAACATACAATCGTGTTCTCTAGATGAGGGGCCTTGGAGAACAACTGGCATACTTGGGTCTCACGGGAGTTTTAATAACATCCTCTTCTTAATACGGACTGCAACGAGAGACTTTCCATCCAAATGATGCCAGGGACAAATGCAGTTGGTTTGCCTACGGTAGTTAAACTTATGCAGCAACACCAAACCTGATTCAGATGGTCAATCAGTCTACAGCCTTAGCCGATGGACCAAGGTCCAATGGTTATAACCGCTTTTAATGCAGATTAAGTAGCAAGAGCATTTTATACGATGAGATAAAGTAAATGAAGAAGTCGGCTGATGAAATCCGGCGTCCAACAACGCCGTCAATACAAGTCGACGGCTAACCTACCCTTGCGAGTACTTGTTGCGTAGAGTTGAATTACGTTCTCGTGTTTGCCGATGAACTTCATCAACTCCATCTCCTGAACGAAGGCGATAACATCTTCCTCCGTTGAATCATCTGAATACCATCACAACACCAGATAGTCTTAACAACTAATGAGTGATGGGCATGTTAGTGGCTCAAATAGCACTCGCCATGAAATTCCTCGCGGTACGGCTAAGAATGCACAATTAGGTATTATAGCAAGGAGGCAGACTACACATATGCACTTCATTTAATATGGTTCGTTAAGTTAGTGAAGTATGCACACGAAAAATGCCTGCATGGGACATCTCTCTATGCAAACCACCACGTTGGTAGAGTGAGAGACGAACCAAGTAAAACGAATTTACTCGGTAGGGGTTCCAAGAAGGAAACTACCAGTGAACAGCAGGCAAAAAACACGAAGCTCTAGCCGGAAGGACCTTCCCGCATCACACTCTTTAAGGGACGTGGCATCCATAATTGCGGTGGAGCACTGGAAGAAGGCTAAACAAAATTTGGGGATCACCGTTATAACGATGATATTTTCGCGACTAGGCGATAACGGGGATTGCCTAAAGGAAGAGATCATGCAACAACTTTAAACAGCCCAGTCTAAAAGACCTAGTTCCACTCTTCCTCTTCACACTAAATCTTCGGCTGCACGCTGCTCAGATAGGCTTCTTATGGCCTATCAGCATCCCAGATAATGTTTCTAGTTTCATGGAGAAGAAATATGCTTTACCTCGAAGGGTTTTAATTGCCACAGCAAGTGGACCTTTCACTTCCCCGGGCAAATTAACGGCAGACCCCCTGAAGACTACACCGAAGGCTCCATTATCCAATCGTTGCTCGATGAGCAGGGATCGTGGGTTAATTTCATAGTTTGCATCGAATGGAATCAGAAATTGTACCCTTCGTCCTACCGCCCCGGTACCATGACATGACGGAAGGTCTTGGTGCCTGGTGTCCTTTTCGCCTAAACACAATTGAGTGGCACCTATCCCCGTTCAAAAAGCGGGTTACCTGTTTTGTTATATACCGGATTAGGGCCAGTGACAGAAATCGCGGCGCCGCTAACTGTACTGGCAACCGTTTCTAGAAAAAAACAACAAATTTGCAATTAAAATATGTGAAACTCCTCAATTCTGCCAACCACTTGCCCGACTAAGTCTTTGCACCTTTATGGCATTCGAGAAACCCTTACAACAAATTGCTGGATTTAAGGCAGCAAGTATGATGTGGAATGTTGAAATGGTCTTGAAATGCGCGACTCTACCTCCGTCCATAGAACTTCTCGTTACACTTTCGAATCAGTGAAGGGCACTTTCGGGTGCGTCTCAAATTCATACAAGTTACATGTGAATGATTCAGTCATCTTCAGCTCTTACTTGCTGGCCACCTTTCCCGTGTACAACCTACAAATACACACAGATGAACTTACATGCCAAAAGGGCTCCCTCGTTAAGCATCTTGTGGTGAAACGACGCCACCTACTAAAAATACTGTCCTTGGATCAGGGCACTGAGTGCCCCTGCCTTTCACGCCGTCTGCTCACAATGCACGGCACGATCTAAGGCAGGACCACAAAATGGGGATTCTTTGAATTACCGAAAAAGGATGGATTGTAACAAAACCACGCTCTGATGATCTCCATTTTGTCGGCATACCGTGAAAAATTTCTCACCATGGAAGTGAACCTTGGCCTTAGGGAGACTATTTCCAGTGAATTGAAAGTATTGTTAAATGAGAAGGCTATAGCGTGGATCGACACCACGATTTTGGAGTTCCCTAAATCCCGCAACTTTTAACACCGATTTGAGTTAAGCCAGACGAGCATAGGTAACGACAGTCTTGGGGACGGAACTCACCCCCATTGGAATTTTCTACTTCAGGGAAGCGATCACATCCCCTTGGTTCATAAAATAACTTCCTGCAGGTACGCAAGAGAGATTGCGGCTCGGGTACCAATGAGACTTCAGGCGGTTGATAATCTACAACTTCACCGGGAGCACCCGAAGTGTACAGTGGTGAGTTTTCTGATGATTACACGCTTGAAAACCACTGGTTGTAAGCGTTTCATTCGATACCAGACCCGGAAAGCGCAACACAGCAGCGAGCACGCCATCACCACAGCCACGGAGACAAGACCTATATGAGGCACTAAAAACCGCCAACTTAAACCCCTGTACTAAATAAAGTGAATTTCTGCAAAAATAAATTGTTGGAATCGCGACAATTTGCATCACGTTGAAAGAGTTGGCTACAAAGCACTAACTGCATGCTTCGGGACTCCTTCTTCCTCCTCCTATCTTCTTTCATCAACCAAATTTACGAGTCGTGGTAATTGCTAAAAGTAAATATTGGCACCCTACGACCCGCACATCTTCCAGGCACGAGCGTCTTCGCTGAACCTTCTTTCTGCATTTCAGTGGCACGGGTGTAATGTGTTATTCCAGCGATAGATTAAGCAGATGTAATGCTCTCATGATCCGTTTTGGGTGAAACCTCGCCCGAGTGGATAAAAACAGTCCAAGGCTCACGGTTATACCAACGCTGAAGCATGAAAACTAGTCACCAGTCAATCTGTGCTTTTTACAAAAAAATGCAGTGCTGAACTAAAACGAACTAAGGAACACGGGATCCGCCAATTACATCGGAATTGTCACCTGCCATATAAACTGCGGAAATGACGGAGATGCTTCTCGTACGCGCGGTTAACGGACAGGAGAACTTACAAAGGGATAGAGGACGCAGGCCTAGATGCATCCACCTTGTTAGTTCAAACTCCCGCTTCGAAGGCAAGCCGGTTCGGCTAATTTGACAAATATATGATCCCGCGTGTTCCGCCGACATGAAGAAACTTGTCGTTATGACGATATTGTTCAAGCTCCTTGTTGACCACTCAAAGATCCTCTCCTACAAGAGAAACAGTAAAACCTCACTTTCAATCAACTAACCGCACGCCTAGCCCATACATTCGCGTTAAAGTAATCTGATTTCGTTGGCGATGGTCTCTGATTAGTCTCCCATGAGTTGATATCCACCGAAACAGGGTGGAGTAATGGTAAGAACCGGAATGACTGTCCCAAGTGCACTTTTGTGTCCAACACCATTGCATAACTTGACAACTACGAAGTCTTGAATGTGAGGCTTCCTAATGTTAGGTACGAACTGACGAAAAGGTTTACCTCCGGAGAAGGTGCTAACGATAATTAAACTTACCTTGATAATTCGGCCATACGACTTGTGCAATTCCTTCAAGGCATGTGGGAACAGAAACTGTGTCGAGGCGGCCACGCTGGCCTGCGACTTGGTTAGTCGATACTCTGACACAAATGAAATGATCATTCGGATGTTAAGCACGGGTGGCGGCATTGGCAAGTATTCGCAACGAAGAGTCACTTTCGTCCCATCCTGGATTTGGGCAGAAGAATTGAAGGCCAGTCCATCATAATGGAATGGCGGTGAAATTTGGCGCGATAGCACAGCGAGAAAAAGCAAAAGCAACACAAAGGGGCTCCCAACCCACTGCAACACAGCTAGACGCATTTTAGCTTCAACTGCGGGACCCCAACGTGCGTGTGCACCGTGGGACGCACTTTGGCTGCTGGCCCATTTGACGCCTACACAGCGTGGGACACCAGAGTGCGCCAATGGAAACGGTACAGTGGCCAGTCGATGCGTCATGTCTCAATCCCGAGGTGAGGACTGTGTTTGCTCCACTCAACAACCAATCAAATGACGACGAGTGTGTGCCCCATGCTACCTCTACCCTGGTCTCGTTAAGTGCCAACCGGGTGGATGATTGACTTGAGGCCTCAGAGCTGCACTTAAAACGTCCTTCCTCGGCTGGGACGTTCACCAAGGCAGTAACGTCTTTCCTGCTATGTTTCGGTCCTGTGTGCCCAAGATGAATCAAGCCTATAAGCCCCCAGCGTTGTACAGCAGGACACATTTGTGCAACCGCGGATTCAACCAAAGTCCTCTTCCATTCTCATGTCGTCTGTAATTTGCCGGGAATTATACATCCGTTCACTTAGAAAAGGTGGAGGTGCAATTGCGTTGGGCTATCCGATGCAATCACACCTTAGCATGGAGGACATTGCAGGCAGGCATGTAAGAATTTTCGCGTAATGGGCTTTCGCGTTTTGTGAGTGGACGCTGAAGAAAGATGAAATGAGGAGGTATAACGGAGGATGGCGATGATTTCCGTGAAATGTTGACAAATTGGTGTTGAAGAGTGTCCTCAATGCCCGGAATCTATGTCTGATTGTTGCGGGCAACGGGACTTGCCGCGATGGCACTGAGATTTCGCATTTAGACGCCAGAGGGGTGAATGTCGGAGGGGAGGAAAGGAAAAGGAATGGCTAGAATTGTGTTAATGTTGGTTTTGATAGTGGGAAATCTGTGATGGGGTGTGTGCTGAATGGCCTGAAATGGACAAAGTAGCCCCTAAATGGACTGGACAAAGCAAGTGGAAGAGGTGAGGCGAATTAGTCATTGCGCCCAGCATCAGGTCACAACGCGACAGTCCCCAAAAGAGAGTAAGTTTCCGGCTGCAAGTAAGATGGAAAACGGTGACAAAAAACGCATGTGAAAACTACTCAGAAATGTATTTGACCTTCCTACGCTCTGGTAAAATTAAGTTTTGGTTGACAGGGTAATGTGACCGTAGAAATAATTGAACACACTAAGTAATATATGTTGATTAGACGGTCTATCGAATCATCCACACGGGATTAGACCTTGCAGCTGGGGTAAATCACGATGATGGAGCAGACATGCCAATAATTTAGATGGACTCCTCTAAGCAGGCCGAACCCAATGCGAATAACTAATGCTTAATTAATAAGCGTTCTCCACTTGGATCCTCGGTTCTCCGAGAATGTTGGCTCTTTTCGTACTACTTCTCTTCCAAGCTTATCACCACGACATTGTGTCGCCTACATCGAATGTAATGCGAGACTGCAGCTCGACCGACTCAACAGTCGAGCTGCAGCATCCAAAGAACACGTTCTCTTGTACTCGCCGACAACTCGAGTGAATAAGTCATGCTTTGTGAGAGTCACATCAACGTCCCAGTGAATCTCTTTCATTAGGTAATAGAGAAACTTGAGCTGAATAGAAGGTCTATTTGTTGGACGCTGAGTTCAAGGTGGCGAGGAAAAGGGATGAATTTTGAAGAGGGGAGGGGGGTGGGTGGGGAGGAAGGTCTAGGTGTAGGGGTGGCCACGTGTAGGGTGGTTCGCGAAGTAGCCCGCAAGTGGGGAGCCAAATTCTTTTGGCCATTCTGGAGATCCTTGGAAAAGCCATACACGATCAAGGTGGCACGAAGACAGCTTTCCTAGAATCTGCTCCCGACACCAAAGGCGAAGACATTAGTTCTGTTAAATCTTCCATTATCACCTTTTGAATTGTGGAGAATGCCGCTGTTGTGGACCACCCGCAGATGGCCCTTTCAAGTTGGGTTTACAGACTTTCTTTCGAGACGTTCTCGAATACAGAGCACAACTTCACTCACCAAAATCATCCCAGTAATGGAGGCGCGAAAAATAAGGGGGCTGAAAGTGTGCTAGCTATCCAGGGAGATACAAAAATAGTTCCTCTAACATCGGCTTGGGCCATTGTGTCATACCACCTTGGTCGTATGGCATTTGATTGTCAGTGGTCCAAAGCTTTCTTGTTTAGATTCAAATGCTCTTTCAGCCCAATTAGTTAATAACTGGATTTCGGCGTTGGTTTTCAGTGATGATCAAACAACAAAACCAGCCAAATTCTTAAATGACGTGAACTGGTGATGTTTGATGGCGAAAGGGAAGGGCAGTCGTATGAAGTGTAAATTTGAGGCAGATCTTTTCGGTGTCTCCTTCCCCACTATAAGGTGGCAATGACGATGAAGGCGATGTTGGCGTGGTGGGGAGCTAAAAAAGTTTAGTAGATTAGTAAACATCAGGAGAGGTCTTGGTGACAAATCACTAATGGGAGAACGATAAATAAGTAAACCATAAATGATGACATAAAGTGGGGAGAGGAGTAACACCTGGTTAAGTACCGGTAGGATTAAGTAACTCAGAGAGCAAATGGCAGGTGGACCACAATGTGCAAAGACAATCCCCACTCCTCGCATTGGTTTTACGTGGCCAAACCCCTCGACAGCATTATGGTCGCTTACTCTGATTGCCAATCCTCGAATGTCGACGTCTGCTTCTGCCTCCTCTTTTTTAACGCGACGCACCAGAGGAAATTTAGCAGTAGGTGGGCAGGTTTGTATGACAGAATAGCCGATTCAACTGCCGTCCTGTGACTTCTCGCGAACCCGCACCTTGTTCCTCACTCTCGTGGGTAAATCAGGGCAGAATGAAGAGCAATGGAAACGTTGGATTGCACTCATTCTTGGAGGAGTATGGAGCCACTTCGAGGGATTCCGGAAGCCCACGGAGTCTACGAACGATGGCTCAGACAGAACTGTTTGTGGACAATTGAACACCTGCTTGTCACTATGACCCAGTGAATGCTCGCGATAAGTTGTCTACACCACTGGTCTTTTGCTCGTCCACATTGCATTCGGTTGTCTCACTTCTACTATAAAAACCAGTCAATCATCCACCTGGACAGACTTATCCCCAGCCCCGACATCAACATCAGTTGGACGTGCAGTGGAGTTAGGCGGGAGTTGCACATTCCTCGTGCCGTCGAGCTCCGAAGCTACAAAGGGGCAACATTAAGCATGCTTTTATGGCAATGCGAAAACTGGTTATTCTTTACGTCTGATAACTTCCTTAAACGAGGGACAGTCTGGTACGCGGTCACATCGGAGTATGTCTTCCGTGACAGTGAGTGTGGTTTATACGAAGCACCACGCATTGACGTTGAAGGATAGGAGGTGTGACAGAAAGATGATGTAGGCGTTCGCAGCCTTCTCACCACTACGCCACTTCATCTCGGCAGCACTCATTTGTCAATGCCTCAGTAACTATGCAAATGTATTGATTATGCATGTTTTGAACTGTCTGCCACGTGGGTTGAAGATTTCGTGGATATACGACACGCACTAACCGCACCGCGTACGGCCTCACACGTCGAGTCACCGTCCGGCTAGTGTCACTGCAGCATAGTTGGCGCAATTGAGAAGAAGAGAAGCCTTCCACCGATTCAGAAACGCTTTCCATTCAATTAGAGATTCATGAAGTCCAGTTTATTCACCATATGCCAAATTAAATATACTTTTTTGTCACTTTTGGCGGGTCTCCCTCCCACTTCCACATTTGCACCCGCTCTTTCGTCAGCCTCACCGCCCCACTCCCCTGCCCCCTCCATCCATCAACATAGCAATATGCTCCATTCCTCGACCTGATATTTAACAAAGTCTTCTTTCGTTGCCACCATCCAACTAGACTCGGTGTACCGATTGTCACCTCAACTCGACTCTGTGACGACGCCAAAAACATTCTCTGCCGTTGGGCCCTCTTTACTTGGACTGGGCAACGTGGAGCCCTTACGCCGCCTAGGGCATAAGGGCTCCTTCCACGCTTTCGGAGCGGACTTGAAGAGGAGAGGGTCTACACACATTGATTCAGCATCTTACCAAAGCGCCTCTGAAACCACGGCAGAAGTCGACCTACCTTCAAAGTTCCCTCCCCCCAGTCTGCACCACTCTCTAGTGCTAGGGCTGGCTCACAAGATGACTCTCAAGGCCGGGAAAGGCAAGTCCGACAAGCCACTTGGTCCTGACTTCGGTTGTTCCTGGACACGGCGACCGCTTGCTTTCATGCGAACATCGAGGACAACTTACTAAGAACTCCCTTATCCTTCTCCACTATAGTACTACTCAGGCGAAAGTGTTTGGACACTCCTCGGTTTAACGAACCCAATTTTGCAGCATCTGGTGCGACCTACCCCTTTGTCTCATCAATCGGGGAGAACTGTCAGCCGCACGTAGAGCCGCACGTAGATGTCTTCTTCTGCTATGCTCAGGACGCATCCCACTCGTGCGGTCTTCAATCCAACTGAGTCCTCCCACTGGCTCCACCGCCCGTAGAAGACCTCTCCTCGGTTTTTTATTCGTGACGTCAGGCACATTACCAAAATCCTTAGAACTAAAGTCCGGTCATCACGTGCTCGACCGACGCCTTCTGAGCTTCTCGTGTGTCGTGGACGGTGTGCTAGCATGCTTATGCGTTGACGCATGAGGCACAGCGTACAAGGCACAATCGCGTCGCGGACCTTCTTCGGACCCCCCTTCAACATTTCGGACTCATCGAACTAGGGAAACCTCTGCAAGCCGGAGTTCATAGTGCTGCGAAACAACATAGCTATGGTGATCGACGTAGCTATCATCGCCCAGAAACGGATGGCTATGGTCTATCAAGAGAAGAAGGACAAATACGCGCCGCAGTCGATGACCGAATATCTTACAACACCCACGCGCGGTGGATTACAAGGCCTCGAGGGTAGGACATGCACCCTTGGTGCTCAGCATTCGGAGTTTTTGGTGCATGCTCAACTAGAACGCAGTGAAAAAATTCAGATTGATTGGGTTATCGAGGAGTGACCTCTCCATTTTCCCTTTTATCGTGAGATGAAAATGCTAAGAAGTCCACCTACGCGGCACCTGCATTCCGGAAAAAGCAGGCCAAATATGATCTACGATGTAGCTCCCTAATACTCCTGACCCGATCGACCTAATACCTCTTCGGCTGGCATCCTTACTTTTGATTCGTGACACCTCCTCCTGCACTACCTTAGATGTCTACTTTAACACCCACCTAAAAAGGAGTGCACAAGTGCCACGCAGAAGTAGATGTTACTAATCAAATGCTAGAAACAGTAGCGCAATCACCAACAAAAAATCTAATAAAAGAAGCTACAATATGAACAAACACAAAAAGTCCAACCAGTGCTCACCATCCAATTAAGTACTACAAGTCAACAAAAATCCAACTCCAAGTGCTGAGCAAGATATATTTATTCATCGTCAAAAATTAAATAGCATCAACGATACAAGCAAAAAAGTGCGACTTCACAATAAAATTACTGAAGATTGTAGACTGCGCTTGCGGCCTCAGCATGAAGCCTTGGTGATCAAAAATGAAGAGGAAACAATAGACAACTGTACGAAAACAAATTATAAAAACACAAACATGTTCTGCTACGCTTTCACGCGTTGAAATGTTTCCTTAACCCAGGGTAAATAAGGTAATGTTTTAAAAAGATTAATAATTCAGAAGTGGCAATGGAATCGTGAGAAAAACGTAGTTTGAATAGCTATCAAATGTAGCCAAGGGCCACACGGACAACTCACACACGTTTCGTGTAAGACGGCGACTCATTAAGCGGCTTAAAAAACCATAACTCTAATTCCATACTCAAATGGCAAAAATATTTGAATTCTTATTTCAACGGCATTCCCAAATTTATACTGAATGGTCATGTTGATAACAAAATGGGCATGAAGTCGCCGTAAATATAGGCTACTTTTCAGGCAGACTCAAAGAAGTACAACGAAAGTTTCTCACTCCGAACACGCTAAACTTGCGGTGCAAGGAAGGAGCGAACGGCGAGATAAGTGGGTGGTGGGCAAACACGAATGCACGTGAGTAAGCTGGTAGGCGGAAATGCGCGAGGCAGCAGGCATACCAATAGTCTTCCACAATTATCAAGATTAATGCCCCATTTGGCATGGAAAACGACGTGAGCTCGAGGGTTATCTTATGGTTTATATTGAGGCATTTGTCGGCATCTACCTTGATTAATTAAGCACTCATCGGTCTATTACCTTTGAAACGTTGCCTCTAAGAGCATAACTCACGTGACTGCTCCTCCACTGCGACAACCTCGAGAGCTAGTACAGTATTTGACGGGCCTTTTCGACATCAGCTTTTACAGCCTTTTCTGCTACCTTGCGTTGTCCATCACCTCATCCCAATTTGAGGTGAATGAACGAATTTGACCACAACCACTATGATCAACTGCAGCACATCCGAGACACCTATCGGCAAAATAAATGCATTTAGGGCACCCGTCGAAACCGTTTCCTCCACTAAACTCAAAATCAATGGATTCTACTTCACTTCTTCCACCATCACTGCACAAAATCTTATATTACAACTTCGCCGAAATACGTTTTTGTCCAGCCCATTTAGGGGCTACTTTGTCCATTTCAGGCCATTCAGCACACACCCCATCACAGATTTCCCACTATCAAAGCCAACATTAACACAATTCTAGCCATTCCTTTTCCTTTCCTCCCCCTCCGACATTCACCCCTCTGGCGTCTAAATGCGAAATCTCAGTGCCATCGCGGCAAGTCCCGTTGCCCGCAACAATCAGACATAGATTCCGGGCATTGAGGACACTCTTCAACACCAATTTGTCAACATTTCACGGAAATCATCGCCATCCTCCGTTATACCTCCTCATTTCATCTTTCTTCAGCGTCCACTCACAAAACGCGAAAGCCCATTACGCGAAAATTCTTACATGCCTGCCTGCAATGTCCTCCATGCTAAGGTGTGATTGCATCGGATAGCCCAACGCAATTGCACCTCCACCTTTTCTAAGTGAACGGATGTATAATTCCCGGCAAATTACAGACGACATGAGAATGGAAGAGGACTTTGGTTGAATCCGCGGTTGCACAAATGTGTCCTGCTGTACAACGCTGGGGGCTTATAGGCTTGATTCATCTTGGGCACACAGGACCGAAACATAGCAGGAAAGACGTTACTGCCTTGGTGAACGTCCCAGCCGAGGAAGGACGTTTTTAAGTGCAGCTCTGAGGCCTCAAGTCAATCATCCACCCGGTTGGCACTTAACGAGACCAGGGTAGAGGTAGCATGGGGCACACACTCGTCGTCATTTGATTGGTTGTTGAGTGGAGCAAACACACAGTCCTCACCTCGGGATTGAGACATGACGCATCGACTGGCCACTGTACCGTTTCCATTGGCGCACTCTGGTGTCCCACGCTGTGTAGGCGTCAAATGGGCCAGCAGCCAAAGTGCGTCCCACGGTGCACACGCACGTTGGGGTCCCGCAGTTGAAGCTAAAATGCGTCTAGCTGTGTTGCAGTGGGTTGGGAGCCCCTTTGTGTTGCTTTTGCTTTTTCTCGCTTTGCTATCGCGCCAAATTTCACCGCCATTCCATTATGATGGACTGGCCTTCAATTCTTCTGCCCAAATCCAGGATGGGACGAAAGTGACTCTTCGTTGCGAATACTTGCCAAGTGCCGCCACCCGTGCTTAACATCCGAATGATCATTTCATTTGTGTCAGAGTATCGACTAACCAAGTCGCAGGCCAGCGTGGCCGCCTCGACACAGTTTCTGTTCCCACATGCCTTGAAGGAATTGCACAAGTCGTATGGCCGAATTATCAAGGTAAGTTTAATTATCGTTAGCACCTTCTCCGGAGGTAAACCTTTTCGTCAGTTCGTACCTAACATTAGGAAGCCTCACATTCAAGACTTCGCAGTTTGTCAAGTTATGCAATGGTGTTGGACACAAAAGTGCACTTGGGACAGTCATTCCGGTTCTTACCATTACTCCACCCTGTTTCGGTGGATATCAACTCATGAGAGACTAATCAGAGACCATCGCCAACGAAAATCAGATTACTTTAACGCGAATGTATTGGCTAGGCGTGCGGTTAGTTGATTGAAAGTGAGGTTTTAGTGTTTCTCTTGTAGGAGAGGATCTTTGAGTGGTCAACAAGGAACTTGAACAATATCGTCATAACGACAAGTTTCTTCATGTCGGCGGAACACGCGGGATCATATATTTGTCAAATTAGCCGAACCGACTTGCCTTCGAAGCGGGAGTTTGAACTAACAAGGTGGATGCATCTAGGACTGCGTCCTCTATCCCTTTGTAAGTTCTCCTGTCCGTTAACCGCGTGTACGAGAAGCATCTCCGCCATTTCCGCAGTTTATATGGCAGGTGACAATTCCGATGTAATTGGCGGATCCCGTGTTCCTTAGTTCGTTTTAGTTCAGCACTGCATTTTTTTTTGTAAAAAGCACAGATTGACTGGTGACTAGTTTTCATGCTTCAGCGTTGGTATAACCGTGAGCCTTGGACTGTTTTTATCCACTCGGGCGAGGTTTCACCCAAAACGGATCATGAGAGCATTACATCTGCTTAATCTATCGCTGGAATAACACATTACACCCGTGCCACTGAAATGCAGAAAGAAGGTTCAGCGAAGACGCTCGTGCCTGGAAGATGTGCGGGTCGTAGGGTGCCAATATTTACTTTTAGCAATTACCACGACTCGTAAATTTGGTTGATGAAAGAAGATAGGAGGTGGAAGAAGGAGTCCCGAAGCATGCAGTTAGTGCTTTGTAGCCAACTCTTTCAACGTGATGCAAATTGTCGCGATTCCAACAATTTATTTTTGCAGAAATTCACTTTATTTAGTACAGGGGTTTAAGTTGGCGGTTTTTAGTGCCTCATATAGGTCTTGTCTCCGTGGCTGTGGTGATGGCGTGCTCGCTGCTGTGTTGCGCTTTCCGGGTCTGGTATCGAATGAAACGCTTACAACCAGTGGTTTTCAAGCGTGTAATCATCAAAAACTCACCACTGTACACTTCGGGTGCTCCCGGTGAAGTTGTAGATTATCAACCGCCTGAAGTCTCATTGGTACCCGAGCCGCAATCTCTCTTGCGTACCTGCAGGAAGTTATTTTATGAACCAAGGGGATGTGATCGCTTCCCTGAAGTAGAAAATTCCAATGGGGGTGAGTTCCGTCCCCAAGACTGTCGTTACCTATGCTCGTCTGGCTTAACTCAAATCGGTGTTAAAAGTTGCGGGATTTAGGGAACTCCAAAATCGTGGTGTCGATCCACGCTATAGCCTTCTCATTTAAACAATACTTTCAATTCACTGGAAATAGTCTCCCTAAGGCCAAGTTCACTTCCATGGTGAGAAATTTTTCACGGTATGCCGACAAAATGGAGATCATCAGAGCGTGGTTGTGTTAAATCCATCCTTTTTCGGTAATTCAAAGAATCCCCATTTTGTGGTCCTGCCTTAGATCGTGCCGTGCATTGTGAGCAGACGGCGTGAAAGGCAGGGGCACTCAGTGCCCTGATCCAAGGACAGTATTTTTAGTAGGTTGGCGTCGTTTCACCACAAGATGCTTAACGAGGGAGCCCTTTTGGCATGTAAGTTCATCTGTGTGTATTTGTAGGTTGTACACGGGAAAGGTGGCCAGCAAGTAAGAGCTGAAGATGACTGAATCATTCACAT
Organism: Dipylidium caninum; assembly: GCA_017562135.1. NCBI lineage: Eukaryota > Metazoa > Platyhelminthes > Cestoda > Cyclophyllidea > Dipylidiidae > Dipylidium > Dipylidium caninum. The sequence continues at coordinate 33,199 of QEYB01000234.1, read as the reverse complement.
GTAACTTGTATGAATTTTGAGACGCACCCGAAAGTGCCCTTCACTGATTCGAAAGTGTAACGAGAAGTTCTATGGACGGAGGTAGAGTCGCGCATTTCAAGACCATTAGTGACAACAGTGTGCATGTCAACATTCCGCATCGGACAGAGTCGAAGCATTTTGAGGACGTTATCGGATCAAGACAAAGGGTAAAGTTTATCCTTAACAATATGACAACCTTTTCTTTTTCAAATTTCTTAAATTCGTTGTTCTCTCATTTCCTCCCCAACGTAGGGAATGGAGATAAGCGCATGGCGCGGAATGTCTATGACAAAGGACGAGGTCAATATGCAAAAAGTAACTTTGCTTTGTGACAAACAACTCTGCTTCCATTGTGTCGCTCATTTTCACGAGTTGTGGAATGTGCACACTTTGTTTTATTGTTTAGTTGTCTTGTAGAGTATCTGATTCTGATGTCGTCTTACCTGGTTACTCTTGTATTAACCACGACCTCTTCCGTTTCACATTGTTTCAAAAGCGTTCACTTTTCGCCACCAGTAATGAGTCTTTTCAGAAGTGGATTAACTTTGTTACGTCTCACATGCAACGAATCGCAGATGATGGCCGATGTGTTGGCCCAAATGGGTTTCAATAAGCTGGTGAAAGATCCCAAGGCAGAGTTGCCTGACATAGCCATGCGGTTTTAATTTTTCTTTCAATGCAAGCAGGAGATTCGCATCTGAGCTTCTCTGCAAGGTCATGTGTTGTGCTCTGCTGATCCGCTTCACTGGGGCTTCGTCGACTTCAACTGGACGGACGAATAATACTTTCGACGTTTCTCAGTAAAACCCATCACAAAAAAAATCTGTTAAGGCAATTTGAACCAGACTGTCTTTCTTCAAAATATGTCGAAAATACCACTTCTTCCATTTATAATTGGGATAAAAGCAAAATAGAAACCCAAGTTGATAAAAGTGTCCTGAATAAAGTGGGCAAAGCGAAGCGGTAGGAGAAAATAAACAGAGTTTTGGGCACTTTGAGGACGTTAACGGAACCAGAGAAAGGGTAAAATTCATCAGTCAACAGAATCCCCAATCACTGACACGTTTGCCAAAGCAACATAATAAAAAATAAGCTTTGCGTGGTAAGGAAATTCTTTCACAACCGACACAGATCTAAATACCAATAACATTAACTGGACTTTTTAGAATAGTGGAAACATTTCTAGGAAATGGAACAACTGGTACTCTTCTCCTTTTTTGCAAAGGAGAAGAGGCAGCAGGGTAATTTGGCCACCGAGGTGGGTAAATGTCGAGCTTCAAGCCCTGTCAGGCGCCGCAATATCACGGGAGACGGCTACATCGATTTTAATCGAGTTAATTGCACTTCCCCTCCCCTGCACAAAGCGTCATAACAGGGATCGAAGAGAAAAGGATATTGCGAAAATGCAGATGAAGGGAATGAGAAATCACTCATTTAAAATCGGGCGTCATCCTCGTCTATTCGACATGGATGGCTAGAAAAATAGCACCAGAGGATACCTAAAATAGAGAGGAGAAAGGGTTATTCGTGAGTGTGGGAGAAGTAAGTTGGACTCAGTTGATCTTTGACACGTCAACGATGTAGCCAAATTGTGAGTCGCATCTGGTGCGCAATGACGAGAGAAAGGTTAACTCCAGTGAGAAGAAAAGGTCGCAGTAGACAGTGTGAACATATTGATAGATGTCGTATCGTGGGTGGATTGGAAGGAGCTTAAGTGAACGATTTGGGCGGGCTCGGATGGGTTGCCGAGTATTATGTGGGTAAATGACATTTTAATTTACCCCTGACAATTGCTCAGGTGCCCACTCACCAAGTGATGCTGCGAATACGACGAATTACAGAAAAGGAGTTAATCGATTGGGAAGATGAGTATTGACTGAATTCGAATTTGCTGACAGGGTTCCCGTGTATTGCGAGTCATTGCGAGAATTGTCGCTGCTGTCTCGTGACTGCTTGCCAGCCTTCATTTCGTTCCTTCTCGCGTGGATAAATCGAGGCAGAATGAAGAGCAATCAGAAACGTTGCTTTGGAGACATTCTCGGGAGAGTGCAGCATTACTTCGGTTTACTTCGGAGACCAACGGCGTCCACGAACAATGAAGCAGCCCGACGCGATGTGGATGATTGCACACTTCCGTGTCACTATGCGCCCGTGAATCTTCTCTACAAGTTGCTGATTGCTTCGTCACACTTCTGCTGCAGAGAGCGTCACTCATTCACGCAGACAGACGTCTCCCTATTAATTGTGGAATGAGTTAAATTCTAGCCGGCACCGTCCTTACTCAAGGCGTGTTCACGAACAAGCATTCACATTCTTCGCTTCTCTACTCGCTATTAAAGATACAAACAAGGAACACTCATCATCCTACAATAGCAAATACAGGCTGAATTCGCCTCTCCGCTCGCCATGCATATGTCCACCTCCACCCTCCAAAGCTCTGCATACCGAATTTCTTGCTCGAATTCCCCGACTCCGTGCTTCTCCCCTACTTCTCACTGGTTGATATCATCTACTCACGCCATCCGTGTTCTCATCGAGAAGTAACAAATGCATTCGTGAGTCTTTTCTTTACCCCCGCAAAAATGGACAATATTATTGAGTTTAACTTCCCACGAATTCGAATACAATCTAGTATGCTCTAAAACAATGTACACTGTTCGCGTGTAGATGGCCTTGTGGACCATTTCGCCGACGTCTCCTTGCTGTAAGCATTCCGTCGGCATCTATGCAAAGGAAGACACATTTCAGTCAATGGTCCGTTTGTAATGCATTGAACCGCACTATCCCGGCACTACGTGTTGATCTTAAGACGGAGTGAATGCTCGTGGATGCGTTTGAGTGCTTCTTCTGCAGACTCGGAGCCTCTTCCTCGAACTCATCATCCAATGGAAATGTACGCAATCGCTCACTGTTGGACCTGCAGTTTGATCGCGTTGGCGTGGAGGAGATGGTAATTCTCTAATCCTGATCTTGAGTATAGCATTGCAAGTCCCCACGTCAGTAGTGACATGAGCGATGTTGAGGGAACGTGATGAGTTGAAGAAGCTTGACATGTGGAGTGTGGGATGTGTGGCGAGTTGTGATAGCGAGGTCGTTTGTCCTTACAGATCGGGCTTGTTCTTGGGGCATCGAAAAAACTCCCTCTTTGCTAATTTCCTCACGACCAAGGTGGTCGCACTTTACTTTGTTCTCCACTCTCCGCTCTCCACTCCAGCGAGCCCTCTGGACTCATCGCGTCGAATTGCTAACCTATTAGAGGAGGTATGGTGTGAATGTAATGAAACATCAAGGTAGGGCCTGATGAGCAGTATTCTGAAGGCTGATTATTGAAGGGAGGCGGTGGGGCGGTGATGCAGTGAGACAGTAGAAGACCAAAGAAGAGGTGCAAATGTGGGAGTGAAAGGGAGCCCCTTCAAAAATCGACATGAAATATTTGGCAGATTGTGAAGCGCATGATTCCGTGAACCTACTATTGAATAGGAATAGCCTTGGGTCGATGGAAAGAAAGGCGATCTGTTTTGCCTCGTTTCAAGTGCAGCCACGCTAAACCATGCAGCACTGACAGTGGCCAGACGACGGAGCCGACGTGCGAGGCCAACTGCGGCGCTGTTATTTGCGTGTCACATGTCCACGCAATCGCACTCCATGTGGAATTGACATTCAAAATGTCCTTAATCAATTCAATGGGCCTAGTAACTGCGTCACGGGCAACATGAGCTCTGCCGAGAATGCGGTTTCGTAGCGGTGAGAAGGCTGCGATCGCGCTTTCCTCTGTCTCTTCGCCTTCAAAGTCATCTTGCTGCCCCACAGGCTGTCCTTCAACCTCAATGCGTGCTGCTTTCGTGTGGACCACGCTCACTGTCACGGAGCACCTACTCCGAGGGTAGAGGTAAGCTGCGCTGCGGTCACAAGGCATGAGCCACTATTCATATCACCACATCACCGTCTCGGTTATTGTCTTGTGTTTCAGATTGAGCAGACACTGTGTCAGGGTCGAGACCTCGCCACGAGTAAGGAGGAAGCGAAATAAGTAGGTGGAGGTGGAGGTGGGTGGAAGAGGAAAAAGAAGTCGGACGAGTGGCGCAGGGATTTGTCATCAATGACCTAGGCGTTGGCGTTGGGGCAGGAAGATGCCACAAGCTGGAGTATCCCCGTAACTCGTGGACGCGACCTGGATTCCGAGGACAAGTCCACGACAATGGTGAGAGGGAAGAAGTTGGAGGGCGTGGTGAGTTGATGAAGAGTGATATGAGGAGTTTGGGGTGTGTGCGCCCAGTATTGTGATACCTAGGACGTTTGTCCTCGCAGGTTGGTGAATGGATGTCCGTGTCTCTTCCCTCCTCGCCTCGTATTGTCTGCTTTGTAGAAGCGCATATCCTTTGATGTGACTTGTCGGGGAAATTCGTTCGGGAGAGTTTCGAGCGACGCAGAGGGAAGCGGAGTGGTAGACGGAGGAGGCGAGAAAATGACGTGAATAAAGCGAGAAAACTATCAAACCCCATTACTGCACGCAACAATCCACGCCATATCAGTAGATTTAGTTGTATAGTGTTAAGTCCTACTCCCTCCTGGACAGTTATGTGTATAAGGAAATATTGTAAACATGAGATGCGGAGCCTGAGTCTAATTGTGAGAATTTGTTCCTCCTTCGCCTTCTCTCTGGCACACAATGCTACTTTGATCTCTCTCCTGATATTCACAAGTCGGAGAAGAGTGGGTACGGGATGAAGCAGACAGTACACAAATTGCAGGAATGGGCAACAGTGCGGGGAATCGTTCTGGATACCTTTTAGAAAAGTAAAATTGGAGTGAGTGAGAAGAATGTGGCTCTGAAAAGGCACTTTTATGAGGGGAAGGGTAGGGAGGAGAGAAAGGGCAGATGTTTCGCAAACTGCGGTAAGGGAGGCGGAAGGTGAGGCGGAAGGGGGGGCTGACTGATGGTACTTGGAGCATTGTCTTCCACCATGTAACATCTTGAAGTGGTCCCATGAGGAGGTTGGATGCTGTCTCTTAAACTCAGGGAGGAGGACTTAAGACAGATGGTGTCCAAGTGTGTTGCGGTGTCTAAGAATTTTCCCCTTGCACCTCAATTAAGGCAGTGTGAGAGAACCACCAATCTCTCTGATAAAGGCGGAACCTTCCGGTGCCTGCGTCGAATGGCGAGTGGGCATTCTAACAAAATTTCGGGTAGGTTTATAAAAGCATCCACTGGTATTCTGCGTATGTTAAGTAGTGAAACCCAGCCGATAAAATGTCTTCTTTAGATGAGTCCACCCATAATTGTAGCGATAAGCTTGCATCCTGCGCCTTATATCTTGAGAGCAACCAAAGGGCATAGAATCGTCTTTACAAAGGTATGACAGAATTGCCACTGGCGAATCCATATGCCATATATCAGTGGGATATGAGTCAGTACAATTCGCTTAATACTGAGGAATTCAACCAAAAAGAGCGTATGCAAGACGTTCAAGGGCCTGAGGTGGGTGCAGACGAGTGTAAAGAAAAGGAACTCATTGGAAATTCCACCGATGACAGCGGGCTGAGGGCAAGTATATACGGATGGTAATTAATTCAGCAAAAGTTCCGCTGCGGTAAGTGGCCATCGAGGGATTCACGGGATGCGCAGTTAGACGGCATTTGAAAGAAGGATTGTCAGAAATAAGGTAGCCATAGATACGTGAAGGATTTGTAATGAGAGGGGGAAGTATTTGCTTTTTGCGATTTGGCAGTGGACGACGTCAATGTGAGATAGAGTGGCCGATTGAGGACCGCATACTGCGCCGTGTGCGGCGAAATGGCACACAATGCAACTCTAGTTGGGCTCATGCAACGTCGTTCGACCGATCTCATGCAGAATGGCTGGAAGATGCGCAGAGGGGAAGCATTTTTGCCTTTGCGATTTGGCAGTGGACAACGTCAATGTGAGATAGAGTGGCCGATGTGAGGAGGCAACACCGCAATACTGCGCCTTGTGGAATGCAAGCTGAAGGCAGAGGGAAGATTTGTCGATTGTGGCATGGCACACGAATGAGGACCGCATACACGATGTGAGCCGCATTGCTGGCCTCATGCAACCTACGTTCGACCGATCTCATGCAGAATGGGCTGGAAGATGCGCAGAGGGGAAGCATTTTTGCCTTTGCGATTTGGCAGTAGGACGACGTCAATGTGAGATAGAGTGGCCGATTGAGGACCGCATACTGCGCCGTGTGAGGCGAAATGGCACACATGCAACACTTGCTGGCCTCATGCAACCCTACGTTCGACCGATCTCATGCAGAATGGGCTGGAAGATCGCAAGAGGGGAAGCATTTTTTGCCTTTGCGATTTGGCAGTGGACACGACGTCAATGTGAGATAGAGTGGCGATTGAGGACCGCATACTGCGCCGTGTGAGGCGAAATGGCACACATGCAACTCATTGCTGGCCTCATGCAACCTACCGTTCGACCGATCTCATGCAGAATGGGCCTGGAAGATGTGCAGAGGGGAAGCATTTTTGCCTTTGCGATTTGGCAGTGGACAACGTCAATGTGAGATAGAGTGGCGATTGAGGACCGCATACTGCGCCGTGTGAGGCGAAATGCACACATGCAACTCTTGTTGGGCTCATGCAACCTACGTTCGACCGATCTCATGCAGAATGGGCTGGAAGATGTGCAGAGGGGAAGTATTTTTGCCTTTGCGATTTGGCAGTGGACAACGTCAATGTGAGATAGAGTGGCCGATTGAGGACCGCATACTGCGCCGTGTGAGGCGAAATGGCACACATGCAACACTTGTTGGGCTCATGCAACCTACGTTCGACCGATCTCATGCAGAATGGGCTGGAAGATGCGCAGAGGGGAAGTATTTTTTGCCTTTGCGATTTTGGCAGTGGACGAACGTCAATGTGAGATAGAGTGGGCCGATTGAGGACCGCATACTGCGCCGTGTGAGGCGAAATGGCACACATGCAACTCTTGTTGGGCTCATGCAACCTACGTTCGACCGATCTCATGCAGAATGGGCTGGAAGATGCGCAGAGGGGAAGTATTTTTGCCTTTGCGAATTTGGCAGTGGACGACGTCAATGTGAGATAGAGTGGCCGATTGAGGACCGCATACTGCGCCGTGTGAGGCGAAATGGCACACATGCAACTCTTGTTGGGCTCATGCAACCTACGTTCGACGATCTCATGCAGAATGGGCTGGAAGATGCGCAGAGGGGAAGAATTTTTGCCTTTGCGATTTGGCAGTGGACAACGTCAATGTGAGATAGAGTGGCCGATTGAGGACGCATACTGCGCCGTGTGAGGCGAAATGGCACACATGCAACTTCTTGTTGGGCTCATGCAACCTACGTTCGACCGATCTCATGCAGAATGGGGCTGGAAGATGTGCAGAGGGGAAGTATTTTTGCCTTTGCGATTTGGCAGTGGACGACGTCAATGTGAGATAGAGTGGCCGATTGAGGACCGCATACTGCGCCGTGTGAGGCGAAATGGCACACATGCAACTCTTGTTGGGCTCATGCAACCTACTTCGACCGATCTCATGCAGAATGGGCTGGAAGATGCGCAGAGGGGAAGTATTTTTGCCTTTGCGATTTTGGCAGTGGACGACGTCAATGTGAGATAGGAGTGGCCGATTGAGGACCGCATACTGCGCCGTGTGAGGCGAAATGGCACACATGCAACTCTTGTTGGGCTCATGCAACCTACGTTCGACCGATCTCATGCAGAATGGGCTGGAAGATGCGCAGAGGGAAGTATTTTTGCCTTTGCGATTTGGCAGTGGACGACGTCAATGTGAGATAGAGTGGCCGATTGAGGACCGCATACTGCGCCGTTGAGGCGAAATGGCACACATGCAACTTGTTTGGCTCATGCAACCTACCGTTCGACCGATCTCATGCAGAATGGGCTGGAAGATGTGCAGAGGGGAAGTATTTTTGCCTTTGCGATTTGGCAGTGGACGACGTCAATGTGAGATAGAGTGGCCGATTGAGGACCGCATACTGCGCCGTGTGAGGCGAAATGGCACACATGCAACTCTTGTTGGGCTCATGCAACCTACGTTCGACCGATCTCATGCAGAATGGGCTGGAAAGATGTGCAGAGGGGAAGTATTTTTGCCTTTGCGATTTGGCAGTGGACGACGTCAATGTGAGATAGAGTGGCCGATTGAGGACCGCATACTGCGCCGTGTGAGGCGAAATGGCACACATGCAACTCTTGTTGGGCTCATGCAACCTACGTTCGACCGATCTCATGCAGAATGGGCTGGAAGATGCGCAGAGGGGAAGTATTTTTGCCTTTGCGATTTGGCAGTGGACAACGTCAATGTGAGATAGAGTGGCCGATTGAGGACCGCATACTGCGCCGTGTGAGGCGAAATGGCACACATGCAACTCTTGTTGGGCTCATGCAACCTACGTTCGACCGATCTCATGCAGAAATGGGCTGGAAGATGCGCAGAGGGGAAGTATTTTTGCCTTTGCGATTTGGCAGTGGACAACGTCAATGTGAGATAGAGTGGCCGATTGAGGACCGCATACTGCGCCGTGTGAGGCGAAATGGCACACATGCAACTCTTGTTGGCTCATGCAACCTACGTTTCGACCGATCTCATGCAGAATGGGCTGGAAGATGTGCAGAGGGGAAGTATTTTTGCCTTTTGCGATTTGGCAGTGGACAACGTCAATGTGAGATAGAGTGGCCGATTGAGGACCGCATACTGCGCCGTGTGAGGCGAAATGGCACACATGCAACTCTTGTTGGGCTCATGCAACCTACGTTCGACCGATCTCATGCAGAATGGGCTGGAAGATGTGCAGAGGGGAAGTATTTTTGCCTTTGCGATTTGGCAGTGGACAACGTCAATGTGAGATAGAGTGGCCGATTGAGGACCGCATACTGCGCCGTGTGAGGCGAAATGGCACACATGCAACTCTTGTTGGGCTCATGCAACCTACGTTCGACCGATCTCATGCAGAATGGGCTGGAAGATGTGCAGAGGGGAAGTATTTTTGCCTTTGCGATTTGGCAGTGGACAACGTCAATGTGAGATAGAGTGGCCGATTGAGGACCGCATACTGCGCCGTGTGAGGCGAAATGGCACACATGCAACTCTTGTTGGGCTCATGCAACCTACGTTCGACCGATCTCATGCAGAATGGGCTGGAAGATGTGCAGAGGGGAAGTATTTTTGCCTTTGCGATTTGGCAGTGGACAACGTCAATGTGAAGATAGAGTGGCCGATTGAGGACCGCATACTGCGCCGTGTGAGGCGAAATGGCACACATGCAACTCTTGTTGGGCTCATGCAACCTACGTTCGACCGATCTCATGCAGAATGGGCTGGAAGATGTGCAGAGGGGAAGTATTTTTGCCTTTGCGATTTGGCAGTGGACAACGTCAATGTGAGATAGAGTGGCCGATTGAGGACCGCATACTGCGCCGTGTGAGGCGAAATGGCACACATGCAACTCTTGTTGGCTCATGCAACCTACGTTCGACCGATCTCATGCAGAATGGGCTGGAAGATGTGCAGAGGGGAAGTATTTTTGCCTTTGCGATTTGGCAGTGGACAACGTCAATGTGAGATAGAGTGGCCGATTGAGGACCGCATACTGCGCCGTGTGAGGCGAAATGGCACACATGCAACTCTTGTTGGGCTCATGCAACCTACGTTCGACCGATCTCATGCAGAATGGGCTGGAAGATGTGCAGAGGGGAAGTATTTTTGCCTTTGCGATTTTGGCAGTGGACGACGTCAATGTGAGATAGAGTGGCCGATTGAGGACCGCATACTGCGCCGTGTGAGGCGAAATGCACACATGCAACTCTTGTTGGGCTCATGCAACCTACGTTCGACCGATCTCATGCAGAATGGGCTGGAAGATGTGCAGAGGGGAAGTATTTTTGCCTTTGCGATTTGGCAGTGGACAACGTCAATGTGAGATAGAGTGGCCGATTGAGGACCGCATACTGCGCCGTGTGAGGCGAAATGGCACACATGCAACTCTTGTTGGGCTCATGCAACCTACGTTCGACCGATCTCATGCAGAATGGGCTGGAAGATGTGCAGAGGGGAAGTATTTTTGCCTTTGCGATTTGGCAGTGGACGACGTCAATGTGAGATAGAGTGGCCGATTGAGACCGCATACTGCGCCGTGTGAGGCGAAATGGCACATGCAACTCTTGTTGGGCTCATGCAACCTACGTTCGACCGATCCATGCAGAATGGGCTGGAAGATGTGCAGAGGGGAAGTATTTTTGCCTTTGCGATTTGGCAGTGGACAACGTCAATGTGAGATAGAGTGGCCGATTGAGGACCGCATACTGCGCCGTGTGAGGCGAAATGGCACACATGCAACTCTTGTTTGGGCTCATGCAACCTACGTTTCGACCGATCTCATGCAGAATGGGCTGGAAGATGTGCAGAGGGGAAGTATTTTTGCCTTTGCGATTTGGCAGTGGACAACGTCAATGTGAGATAGAGTGGCCGATTGAGGACCGCATACTGCGCCGTGTGAGGCGAAATGGCACACATGCAACTCTTGTTGGCTCATGCAACCTACGTTCGACCGATCTCATGCAGAATGGGCTGGAAGATGTGCAGAGGGGAAGTATTTTTGCCTTTGCGATTTGGCAGTGGACAACGTCAATGTGAGATAGAGTGGCCGATTGAGGACCGCATACTGCGCCGTGTGAGGCGAAATGGCACACATGCAACTCTTGTTGGGCTCATGCAACCTACGTTCGACCGATCTCATGCAGAATGGGCTGGAAGATGTGCAGAGGGGAAGTATTTTTGCCTTTGCGATTTGGCAGTGGACAACGTCAATGTGAGATTAGAGTGGCCGATTGAGGACCGCATACTGCGCCGTGTGAGGCGAAATGGCACACATGCAACTCTTGTTGGGCTCATGCAACCTACGTTCGACCGATCTCATGCAGAATGGGCTGGAAGATTGCAGAGGGGAAAGTATTTTTGCCTTTGCGATTTGGCAGTGGACAACGTCAATGTGAGATAGAGTGGCCGATTGAGGACCGCATACTGCGCCGTGTGAGGCGAAATGGCACACATGCAACTCTTGTTGGGCTCATGCAACCTACGTTCGACCGATCTCATGCAGAATGGGCTGGAAGATGTGCAGAGGGGAAGTATTTTTGCCTTTGCGATTTGGCAGTGGACAACGTCAATGTGAGATAGAGTGGCCGATTGAGGACCGCATACTGCGCCGTGTGAGGCGAAATGGCACACATGCAACTCTTGTTGGGCTCATGCAACCTACGTTCGACCGATCTCATGCAGAATGGGCTGGAAGATGTGCAGAGGGGAAGTATTTTTGCCTTTGCGATTTGGCAGTGGACAACGTCAATGTGAGATAGAGTGGCCGATTGAGGACCGCATACTGCGCCGTGTGAGGCGAAATGGCACACATGCAACTCTTGTTGGGCTCATGCAACCTACGTTCGACCGATCTCATGCAGAATGGGCTGGAAGATGTGCAGATGGGAAGTATTTTTGCCTTTGCGATTTGGCAGTGGACAACGTCAATGTGAGATAGAGTGGCCGATTGAGGACCGCATACTGCGCCGTGTGAGGCGAAATGGCACACATGCAACTCTTGTTGGGCTCATGCAACCTACGTTCGACCGATCTCATGCAGAATTGGGCTGGAAGATGTGCAGAGGGGAAGTATTTTTTGCCTTTGCGATTTGGCAGTGGACAACGTCAATGTGAGATAGAGTGGCCGATTGAGGACCGCATACTGCGCCGTGTGAGGCGAAATGGCACACATGCAACTCTTGTTGGGCTCATGCAACCTACGTTCGACCGATCCATGCAGAATGGGCTGGAAGATGTGCAGAGGGGAAGTATTTTTGCTTTGCGATTTGGCAGTGGACAACGTCAATGTGAGATAGAGTGGCCGATTGAGGACCGCATACTGCGCCGTGTGAGGCGAAATGGCACACATGCAACTCTTGTTGGGCTCATGCAACCTACGTTCGACCGATCTCATGCAGAATGGGCTGGAAAGATGTGCAGAGGGGAAGTATTTTTTGCCTTTGCGATTTGGCAGTGGACAACGTCAATGTGAGATTAGAGTGGCCGATTGAGGACCGCATACTGCGCCGTGTGAGGCGAAATGGCACACATGCAACTCTTGTTGGGCTCATGCAACCTACGTTCGACCGATCTCATGCAGAATGGGCTGGAAGATGTGCAGAGGGGAAGTATTTTTTGCCTTTGCGATTTGGCAGTGGACAACGTCAATGTGAGATAGAGTGGCCGATTGAGGACCGCATACTGCGCCGTGTGAGGCGAAATGGCACACATGCAACTCTTGTTGGCTCATGCAACCTACGTTCGACCGATCCATGCAAATGGGCTGGAAGATGTGCAGAGGGGAAGTATTTTTGCCTTTGCGATTTGGCAGTGGACAACGTCAATGTGAGTTAGAGTGGCCGATTGAGGACCGCATACTGCGCCGTGTGAGGCGAAATGGCACACATGCAACTCTTGTTGGGCTCATGCAACCTACGTTCGACCGATCCTCATGCAGAATGGGCTGGAAGATGTGCAGAGGGGAAGTATTTTTGCCTTTGCGATTTGGCAGTGGACAACGTCAATGTGAGATAGAGTGGCCGATTGAGGACCGCATACTGCGCCGTGTGAGGCGAAATGGCACACATGCAACTCTTGTTGGGCTCATGCAACCTACGTTCGACCGATCTCATGCAGAATGGGCTGGAAGATGTGCAGAGGGGAAGTATTTTTGCCTTTGCGATTTGGCAGTGGGACAACGTCAATGTGAGATAGAGTGGCCGATTGAGGACCGCATACTGCGCCGTGTGAGGCGAAATGGCACACATGCAACTCTTGTTGGGCTCATGCAACCTACGTTCGACCGATCTCATGCAGAATGGGCTGGAAGATGTGCAGAGGGGAAGTATTTTTGCCTTTGCGATTTGGCAGTGGACAACGTCAATGTGAGATAGAGTGGCCGATTGAGGACCGCATACTGCGCCGTGTGAGGCGAAATGGCACACATGCAACTCTTGTTGGGCTCATGCAACCTACGTTCGACCGATCTCATGCAGAATGGGCTGGAAGATGTGCAGAGGGGAAGTATTTTTGCCTTTGCGATTTGGCAGTGGACAACGTCAATGTGAGATAGAGTGGCCGATTGAGGACCGCATACTGCGCCGTGTGAGGCGAAATGGCACACATGCAACTCTTGTTGGGCTCATGCAACCTACGTTCGACCGATCTCATGCAGAATGGGCTGGAAGATGTGCAGAGGGGAAGTATTTTTGCCTTTGCGATTTGGCAGTGGACAACGTCAATGTGAGATAGAGTGGCCGATTGAGGACCGCATACTGCGCCGTGTGAGGCGAAATGGCACACATGCAACTCTTGTTGGGCTCATGCAACCTACGTTCGACCGATCTCATGCAGAATGGGCTGGAAGATGTGCAGAGAGGGAAGTATTTTGCCTTTGCGATTTGGCAGTGGACAACGTCAATGTGAGATAGAGTGGCCGATTGAGGACCGCATACTGCGCCGTGTGAGGCGAAATGGCACACATGCAACTCTTGTTGGGCTCATGGCAACCTACGTTCGACCGATCTCATGCAGAATGGGCTGGAAGATGTGCAGAGGGGAAGTATTTTTGCCTTTGCGATTTGGCAGTGGACAACGTCAATGTGAGATAGAGTGGCCGATTGAGGACCGCATACTGAGCCGTGTGAGGCGAAATGCACCACATTCGATTACCGTTGAATTTTCACTTCGTATCTTTGGGTTTTTACCCTCGCAGTGAGTTATTCCCTCATGAATCAAATTCACGTTCATTCATTATCTTGCACAATTGAAAGAACTTAAAATGTATCTCTTTTTCTCTGAAATTTGCACCCAGATAAACCGCTTTTATTTCGAACATGCCTCATCGTTCACGTTTCCCAATTTCTACTATCCCATTTCGCAGTGAACATTCCAATTTCTTTTAAGCAAGCAATTTTTTAGCTCGATTATTCTACACTGTCGCTTTCAGAAATGCCTCATTTCCAGCATTTCACCCTACATCACTCGTATTCACTGACGCGTCCTTCTTCCTACATCTCCTTTTCTCCAACTCAAGCACATATTTTGAGCCTAACATTCCTCCTACTGTGAGTGTACGCCTCAGAGCATATTTTAAAACATTTGCCAAGTAAACGACCCACTTTACTCAGGTTTCTTCTACCCTTGAATGCAGGACAAGATACGAGAAAGTTGTTTTAAGAGGCGACTAGCGAGGAAGTCATAATATTCCATATTGTACACATTTGTGAAAAAATTTTTCCTTTAGCTATCACGGGATCCTAGAGTGAGTATACGCGATTTGCTTGAGGCCGCGAAAGCACGGAAGGCCTATAGCAGGTAAAGCGTGGAAGATGAGTGGGGTGGGGAGCATTGCGTTCAAAAGGCTATTGGATGAAAGAAAAATATTTGGGATATTCTTAGAGTGGAGAAAACGAAAGCGTTTAGTGTGGAAGAGATTCAGTGGCACCAGGCACCGAGCATTCCGTCGAGGCCCCTTAACGTAATGGCAAGTATTTCGAAAGTATAGGAAATGATGAGGATGGGTATAGTTTGGCGAAAAGACGACGATGCCTCGTGTAGACGAAGGGTCAAGTATGGGGAAGAATCGTTTAAAATAGACTTTCCGCTGTTGAAAGGACACAGTTGAGGTGGATATTTGGAGAAGTTTGACTGGTTTTGTGGCTTCAATGACATGTTTCTAGTGCATATATGCAATATATGCATCTGTATATTGCAATAGTAGTAATTGGTTACTTGCAAAGTCTCTTGTGTAAAGGGTTCTTCTTCCTAGTATGTGGATTTGATGTTCCTTTGGGCATAGTGTAGAATGTTTTACGAGTAGGAGTTATAAGGTTAGCAGGTGGGCTGATTGGCTTTGTACTTGTCCTACTGGGCCGTAGCATTTATTTACTGACGTGGGTGCTGCGTCATTGTATAATTAGATGGACATTTGTTAGTTGGTAGTGGTCTCATTGAGAATGTGGAAATTTTCTGTATTCAACTAGGTGTGATGTATGCGTGTATATCATGTGTGTATATGGGATTATCCGGTATATCGCAGAGAAAAAATGATGACTTGAGCTGAAGAAGAGTGAAGTTTGGGAGAGAGTAAGTGGGATCTCTTAACTTACGCCATTCACCGTGGTAGCGTGACATGTGCACGCCAAATCACGTCATCTCACCAAAGCCCCGTTTCTTCACACGAACTCCTGTGCTGGTGCTACCCTCACTTGGAAATGGTTTGACTGGCGAAAGCGGACGATGGGGATGTGAGGAAGCATTGGTAAGTTGGGCGGATTGGCGTGAACAGCAAGACTCGAAACAAAAGCCTGAACGTGCAGTCGATGCGTAGGCTCGTCCACCATCTCCGCCGACAAAGGGATGCTGGAACAACGTCACTCCGCTTGAGACGTCTGACCGCCTGCTAACAGTCGGACAATCCTCACGAGGTTTCCGTCCTCCGGCGGTGTCTGGTGGATTCCACTTCCTCTGATCCCCTGCTTCCTTGCCCGCTCTTTTTTTCTCCCCCATGTCAACCCTCACCCTAATTGTGAGCATATGTTGCTCTCTTCGTCTTCTGTCTGGCACGCATGCCTTCTGCTCACTGCCCTTGTATTCACAAGTCCGAACAGGCCAGACAGGGAACAATCACTAAGAAAGGATAATTTTAGCACTGGTCCGATGCAGGGAAGTAGCCTCGACAGCTCATGGCGACGAGTAAAGTTGGGAAAGTGCGAAAGAAGGCTCTTTGCATCAGCGCCATCTTCGCAGATATCCTCAACACTCTTCAAGCAGCATTCCAAAAGTCATATGCCGCTGGTAATGGTAATACGCCCCCATGCACTCTGCCTCTCTCAAGTTCTGCCTACATGAGCGCAGGACGCCATTTCCCCTCTCAGGTGACCATTTTATGCCGCTACTGGGCTGGGGAGACAATGCTCCCATTGACATCACCCAGCCGCCTCTGCCGCCTTCCCCCCGCCACAGTTTCTTACACATCTGCACTCCCCTCTCCCCTCTCCCTCTCGTCTCATAACGGCGCCTTTCCACACAACTTTTGCCCCACTCACTCCAACTTTTCTCTTCCAGAAACCACCAAACCCCATGTCCGCACTCCGCATCGCAAGTTTCCTCCATTTTTCCCACTCCGTGCTCATTTCCTGTACCCCCGTCCCTTCTCTCACTTGTGACTATCACGCCACTCACCAAAAGTCATGTGTGGCAGACAGAAGCCGTAGGGGAGCACAAATGCTTGCAACTAGGCTCAGGCTACGTACATCAAACTTACCATATATCCTAATACAGATAACTCTAAGGGAAAGGGAAAGGAGGTGAGAAGTAATGGAGCATTTGGCGAAGAGAGAAAGAGAGTATGGACTTAACTTTGTTCAAATTTGCCTGTTTTTCTTCCACGTTATACGTTTCTTCTAACTCTTCCGCACGCATTTGCTGGGTAACTCATATCAAAATAAGCACAGGAGGCGGGAAGCTATGCGCTTCTAAAATGCAAACAACAGGAGGCGAAGGGTCACCAGGAGTGGCGAGGAGGAGGGAGAAGACGAGAGGAGGCGAGAGGAGAGGAGAAGATAAGTGCTATTTGAGCGTGACACACTTTGCGAGGAGAAGTTTGTCTGTTGCCCACACGGAAATCCGAGGAGAGAGTGACCAACTAGTCGACGAGTGACGGAAAATCCCGGCTTGTGGAATTCCTCTCCTCCTGCTCGTCCTTCGTCTCATCTGCCTCCAGCCTCGATGTCACCATTAGTGATAACGAAAAGCTTTCCCCACCGCTCCGACTCCGCCTCATCCATCTTCTGGGTGCCACCACCGTCCACTGTATCACCGTCCTCCCTACCCCAAGGCGAGGCCTCCACTCTGACGCAGAGCCTGATACACCTACAAAACAAAGTCTATTAACCTTAACGACGACTACGAGGATAACCATGATGAAGAGGAGGAGGAGGATGTGAAAATTGGCTTCTGACACCTCCATTGCAGCAAAGACCTCTTACCTCGTAGTAGGTACTTTGTCACGGTGACCGCGGTCCACACTAGATACCACGTACTCAAGTTGAACGGGAGCCAGTGGGGCAGCAAGAAAACTTGGGAGATGAAAACGAAGAGGAGGGTAATTGCAAACGTCTCTACGCTAGACAACATCCTTTTGGCAGCAGATGGCCTTACTTCCATCGACTCAAGGTCGCTTCTCATTCAATCGGAGGTTCCCCAAGTCCTGCTTCTTCACTCTATCCCAAACAAAACATATTTGCTGTCGATTTTCGAAGGAACTCCATTCTACTCCTGCATTTGCACCTCCCATTTCGCCTCCACCTTCAGACCTGATGTTGAGCACAGACCTTCTCAATCGCTCTTTTTTATTTACTTACCGTCATCGTGGAATAATGCGCAATCGATTGGTTGAGGATTTACTTGACTGAATTGCGAAAATTAATATTGATTTTCGCCTTCAAATCGAATTTGAAATGTGCAGACACACAATTTATTCATAAGTGGCGTTGCTTCCCTGTGAATTGCACAATGGGCCAAACGAATTCGCTGATCTGATTTTGTGGCAACGTGGGGATGAGGAGGGCTGGGAAGCGTTTTGGTGAAGTGCGTGAAAAGGAGATACCCAACACCTTCACGCATTCGTGACGGCGTCGAGTCACCGGTATGTGAGATTCGACAAGGAGGAGAAGAAGGAGGAAATCTCGTCTCCACCCGCAGTCGCCTCCGACACCAGTCTACTCAGGTTCTGTTACTCGTGGAGTGGATGGAAGAGGAAAAGGTGTGCGGAGAGAATGTGGAGAACTTGAGGACTCCTGGTCGCTCACTACACCCAGTCACACTGACTCTGTTGACAGTAAGGAGCTGCCCGTGATTACTACTATTAGGTAGGCTGGCATTTTTTCTTCAACACGCATGACAATTCTTTTAAAAGTCGGTTAAGCAGTAGCAGTCTGAAGGATCTCATCCGACTCCTGATTGCTTGAGGCTGAATGCGAGGCCGAGCAGGTGAGGAAGACAGGAAATGGATTGAACTTCTCTCTTCCCAAAAAACTCGTCCTGAGGACCTTTCGTCAGTCTGCCAATTAGCGCTTTTTCGTGAGGCGGACAGCGGGACCCGGTCGTAACAGTGACTCTTCATCTCTCAAGCTCTATTCGGCACACGAATATTCCACTATTGATTTCCCTTAAGCTTCTGCAAAATGACGTGTGTGGCAGATAGAAAGCCGAAGGAGAGCACAAATGCTTGCAACTAGCTCCGGCTACGTATATCACACTTATCATATGTCCTTATGTTCATGACTCTCAGGGTAAGGGGGAGCGGGAGAGGAAGTGATGGAGAAAGGGAGAAGAGAGAAAGAGAGTATGGCCTTAACTTTGTTCAATTTTTTCTCCTTTTTGTTCCTCGTTCTGTGTTGCTCCCCACTCTC
The DNA here is from genome assembly GCA_017562135.1 of Dipylidium caninum. Classification (NCBI taxonomy): domain Eukaryota; kingdom Metazoa; phylum Platyhelminthes; class Cestoda; order Cyclophyllidea; family Dipylidiidae; genus Dipylidium; species Dipylidium caninum. Next base: position 14,665 of record QEYB01000234.1, on the reverse strand, counting down.
CCGCACGCATTTGCTGGGCAGTCCACAGCAAAAGGAGCACAGGAGGCGGGAAGCTATGTGCTTCTACAATGCAGACAACAGGAAGCGAAGAGTCACGAGGATTGGCGATGAGAAGGGAGAAGACGAGAGGAGACGAGAGGAGAGGAGAGAAGAAATGCAATTTGAGCGCGACTCACTTTGCGAGGAGAAGTTTGTCTGTTGCTCGACCGGACATCCATGGAGAGAATGGCCACCTCGTCAAAGAGTGACGGGAAATCCCGGCTTGTGGAATTCCTCTGCTCCTGCTCGTCCCCCTCCACATCCACCTCCAGCCCCGATATCGCCATTAGGGATAACGAAAGCTTTCCCCACCGCTCCGACTCCACCTCATCCATCTTCTGAGTGCCACCATCGCCCACTGCCCACCGTCCTCCCTACCCAGAGGCGAGGCTCTCCAATTAACAGCGATGGCGATGATTTTCGCCTCCAAATCGACTTTACGATAAAATGTGCTCAACGCTGTCGATGGTGTGCAAGGCTTGGCGGCTGAATTCCTTTCTAGATGGCAGTTCACAATTTTTATTCGACATACGAATATTCCACTGTTGCAAGCGACTGGTCGGCATGAAAAAAACAATCACTGGTCAATTGGCAAGTCGACTTCCTTCTCTCCCCTTTTGACGTTGCATCCCACTCACTCCGCCCCGCCCACCCCACCCCGGTGGAGAAGAACGAGCGACTTTCAATTATGCCACAGTGTACCTGAGTACGAATCACCTCTCGTCCACTTACAACTCCGTCCAAGCTTTCAGCAATCGTCTTCCTCACAAACCACTTTAGGCCTTTGGTTAAGGTCGACCTTCTTCCTCGCCCTCTTACTTGCCGTGTCTTCCTTCTCAGCAGTTGTACGATTGTCCACACACGAAGCTTTGATGGACCCCAGTTCTTCTTCACTGACGGACAGACATCGTTGTTCACGTCCGTTGACCGGCAGAACTGCTAGCGGGTCTGTCGACTTCCAGAAACCCTACACTTGCAGATTAGTAACTGGTTAAAAGATTTTGATAATTACACTTTGTTATTGTAGCAACTGTTCATTATAAAATTATGCCCTAATCAAGGGAAAGTGATAGCTAGTCGAGGAGGGCCGGGTGAATATGGAGAATGTGGTAAAATTCTTGTTTGCAGAGGAGTTCATTTGTAACAGCACTCACTGCAAAACAGCACATTCGCTCATTCTGCTCCCACCTCTCTCATTCGACTCCAGTCATCTACTCCCAGTTAATGCCTCTGCTCAGCCACTGCATCGTTTGATAAAGCCGAAACGTCCACGGTAGAAGCGATGCCAACATGAGGTCGACCAACACCCAGTTGACGGACATAGGGATTCGAGGTGTTTGGCGATGGAGGATATGCAGAGCACTCAATATCCCCTCATTCCCCTCTGCCTGCATCAGTTTCTAGCACCCACCGATCAGGTGGGACTCCTCGGCACCGCCACACTGGTGGTGTCCGGCAACTTGTGTGCAACGAATCACTTCACACACTTCGTCGCAAATGCACAATTTCATTCGAAATTTTATTAGTAAGAATTTTGAACTCACTTGAAACGTGTGTGTCTCAGACGCAACTGAACAAGAACGAAACAAAAATGAGCATTTCGAAACTGTCAAACTAGCAGCCAGGGTGATCTTTTACTTCAAGAAGCACACCTGCACGAGTTCCCTTCTCCTCCGGACTGGACATCGAACGTTTGAGGTGACACATGGCATATCCTTCTTCAACCTTTGCCACTCTCATTGCTGCACTCATAACCACCAACAGTGTAGATGCTGCTCGCATGTAAGACACTCAGTTTCGTTCGAATCGGAGTGCCGCGTGCTTTACACTGTCACCTTAAATACTTTCTTTCGAAGATGGAGCACGGGGTTGGTCGAACATGGGAGGTTCCGTTAAATTGACTGAGTAGGCACGTTGGACGTGCATGTCCTCTCCGGCACGGCGGTGGAAGCGAGTGTGGAGTTCACCATACTTCACAAGCACCCTTTGACGAGAGAGAAGAAGAGGCAAGGAATCTGGGAAGTGGGCAGTTATCATAGGAGTTCAGCGGATTTTGAGGGCGAGAGGAGTGATTGATTGAATGAATGTAAGCTTTAGAGAGCGTGTGCTGTGCACAAATCTATGTCAAATAAGTCCGGCGACGTGGGGTAAGGATGAGGACCGAATGCGGGGAAAAGAAACTGCGAGGATGAGGCCGAAGATAGGTGGTTGTTCCTTATTCTCCAACCGAGTGGCCACAAAGGCAATTGAGTGCGAACTGAAAAAATAAGTGATCTTTCACAAATAAACAGGCAAGAGAGCGTATAGCTGACTACAACTTGGCGCCGAAACGTGCCAGAGTGAACGATTTTGCTCCTCGAAACTACTACGTAAAGACGCAACGTTGACTGAAACTCGTGCAAATGCTGGACATACTGGTGTGTTGTTTTCCTGCAAGATCATACTTTTTTGACACGTATGAGAGAGGAAAGTTGACAGGTCACGTATAGGCGTCACACCGTGGCAATGACCAACGCCTTATCAAAGAATATGCGACAAAACCGACAGGACGAGGATGAGTGCTGAGCCAGGGATGCCAGGCCCAGGGCCAGAATTTGTGCTCTGTTCAAAGCATTGAGCGACAGAGAGGTGCTCCTTTGCTGCTAGGTGCAGGTGCACAGTTCTGCTTGGTGCTTGTCCGATGCCATTTCACCGACATGTCACGTAGCTGACCATCTGCTCGTGACACGAAAAATGTCAGGTAGTCGCAAAGGTCTCATTCCACATCGCTATTTGGCGCTGTAGATTTGTGGAGGGACATCGAGCGGTTCATCACGGTTGGACGTGTCCTGCTGTCATCTGTAAAGTTTAATGTTTTATTCAGTTGGCATTAAACTGCTCTCGAGGCCATTTGGTCACGATGAGATGCGCCAACCCCACCACGGTCTCGTGCTCTGACTGCCTTCTTTTCGTACTTTCCTCTCGTTCTTACGCCCGGTGATATTGAACAGTAGAAGGCACACGCCCACCCCGCAGTCTCCGCATGACTACACTTTTCACTTGGCGAAGACGTGACTGTGCAGTGAGTGTAATGATGCTGGGCAGGGCGATTAATCCCCAATGCGAGCGGTCGGCAGCCGATAGGCCGATCGGACTGCTCTCTTACCATTGCATCAATCGTATGGCAACCAGAGCAGATTGGTAGATGAAGGAGGTGCGCAGTTGAGTGCGAAGTAAACGTGCCCTCCTTCCACTTGTGACCTCTGAAACACTTCGTCTCTTCTTCTAAATGCTGTTGTCATGTTCATTGTGAAGTAGGACAGATAGGAAAGGCGGACGATAAACAGAAGGCTTAAGTTGCCAAGTTGACCGTTGACTAATGCGCCAGTGAAGGTGCCCCTCGGTCGCCTTCCGACTGCTGCATTTCTACTTCAGCATGCCTGAACGAATAGGAAAAACGAACGAAAGTTAGTGCATGAAAAAGTTTAATTCTATCTCGAGTAACGCGACAAATGGTAGCATAAAAGGCGAGTAGGAAGAGGCTGTTTGCAATTGGGATGGTTGAGAAAGCGGCCCGGTGTCCAAGCTGCGATGTCCATCCGCTTGGACCTCTGCTAAGTAGCACTGCCTGATCGACACCACAGAGGCGCAAGATCCGCCGAGTCATACGGAGGGAAAGACTGCGCCATTTTAGAGAACAGCATCATCGAAGTCTACTCAGCATGCCGCATGCGGTGTTGGGTTATTTTTCGAGCACGCTTCGCCAACACTACTCAAAGCACTTGCACAGCACTCGCGTAAGTACGAGTCATCGCAGTGCTGTTCAACCTGTCCTCTACTGCCACCAGTAGCCAAGGCGCTCTCAGGTGGAAGACAAAAGCAGTCTGGATACACATTCACGTGGAAGAGGGTTGACAGGTTGCATCTGCTGTCTTTCCTCATATGATATGTGTTGAATCAATTTGAGGACGGCGAAATATTTGGAGTGTCGCACTGCTCACGTGCGTATTTAGAGTATCCCAAAATATGATGAAAACTAACATTGTTTGAAGCTGGCCGGTTCCTTAGTTGCCACAGTCGATCGTGCGGTTGAACTCTCGAATGTTCGACAAATAAATTCTCTTCCAGTCTTTCACTCCTAACTCAACAAGGTTATACATCAGGCTTTGTAAATTTCTAAGGTGATCGTTAAAGTCTTCTAACCTGTGGACTATGTTGGTTTAGAAGGAGGTGGAGAACAAAGCTCGCGTACACATTCTGTTGCGGTTTTTTGATACCGTCCCATGTTGATTGGCACGGTAGTCACTTGTTCTGGCATTGGTGGAACCCATGGTGGCGGTAGGCTTGTGAAAAAGGCGGATCTTGTACTAAGCGTCTATCCTCATAATGGTGTCTTGACAATCGGCGCTGAACATGACGTCCTCAGAGAAAAACCTTCTCATTATTATGCGACATAGTGGTACGCATAGACTAGAGGCGAAGAAGACTGAACTCTCACTTATCACACGACCTAACCGTTGGGTCTGTGTGGAACAAACAATAACGCGCATCCCCGTCAGGAACCGAATAGAGGAGCCATGCAGAAAAGATCGCATGACTTCGCATCCACTCGTGCGCTTCGTACGACCGCCCATAAGCATGTGAAGCACGAAATACGTATGTGAGATGTCATCGATGAGATAACGTCACTGCTTAGAGGTGCTAAGAGGTCGACCTACAACCAATGTCTTCGAAATTATTTCATCTCATTCCTCAGTATATGATTACACTGTTTTTGTCGAAATCCAAGTTTGTATTTCGTTTTGTTAGGCATGATTTGTTGGGTGTACCTGTTGTTGGTAAACGACTCAAGGAATGTGCGTTTTCTTGAAGCTTCTTTAAGATCTCAGGTTGCTCCACAAACATTGACCGGTAGGAATTACGCTTACCCTATTTCGCAGAGGAAATGATTTGTGGCTAGTCACCAACTAGCTATTCTGTCTCAACTGTCCAACCCATGCCCACACAACCGCCTACGAGATGTTCATCAGTATGGCGATCACGGTACGAACGAGAGCCAACCCATCTGTGCGTGGAATCTTACCAAGTCTGATTCAACTCCTCTCGGTGCAGGCAGAAATATTAGTGATATTTCAATTCCCTGAAGATGACATCATTCAGTATCGAGTCGATTAGTGCATTAGAGCGGTAAAAGGCATTTCGGCAGGCGATCAAGGGAAGAGAGGAAACGCATGCCAAACCAGTGATGGGTGGTCACTGTGGGAAGTGCCCGGGTTTTTACGTGCGAGCAGAGATCATTGGGTGAGATAATGAATGACAGTTTGAATGAGCTCACTAAACAAAAAGTCATTCCGTGGACGGAGTTGCAGTTTAAGTGGACTAACACGAAACTATAAAATCGGTTGAGAAGAACGGTAAGCGGGCGACTGTCCTCGCAATTGTGAGAGTGCGTTCCTCGCAGTTCCCTGGGCAGGTTTTAGTGCTGACAGCATATTACCTGTCGGCAGCTAACCATTGACGGAATATTCTAACTGTCGGATGAGGTTCCCTCATGATGACAACCATCAGCGCGCCGAAGATTTATCAAAGAAGAGAGGTACGAAAGAAATCTGCAAAAAAATAGGGACAGAAAGGAAAGACAGCCTACGAAAAAGTGTATCGCTTCTTTGAGGTAACAGAAAGTGATTTACGTGTGATTATGCTTGCCCTTAGCGCGCTAGACTACGTGGGCCGTCTCCACCACACAAATACCCTTATTATGAGGAATGAACCCATTTTTGGAAAATCAGGCGGATGAAGAAATTGGGTTTTAAAATTAGATATACACTCACGGTGCAACTTTTTTCGCAACAATAGGCTGTTTAAGATCGTCGAGTGGGCTGTGTTAATAGTACATTTTGTGTTATAAGTGGCTGTCTATAAACTCGATGTTCGCACCAATCATGAGCGTGCAGAGGTGAAAGAGGATGCTCACGGGTTCTGCGAGCTTGCAGCGGTCTTTTCTTTCACATCCATTATAGATTTAACGTCTACTCGTTTCTTTCCATCTTTCAATCACGTCCCGCATGTGTTAATCGCGGGTCCCGTTTGGAATTTTTCTTCCTCCCATTCAATATCTCACCTTGAATATAAAAGGAAGTCAGCGAATGTGTGCAATTTCAAATATTTGGTCATGCGTACTTGCAGATACGGGCTCTCATTGACACTTCCGTTCACGGGCGTCGAGTTTTATGGGGATGTCATGGAATAACGATCTATCTCCCTAATGCATGCGACGCAAAAGTGTTTCGGACGAATGATGAAAACGGTAGAAGTTGGTATCACTTTAGGACTTCACGGATGACAATAATATCATCGTTCAGTACAAAACATGTCATATCACTATACGCACACTTTTGGCCTAGTGCTGTCTGCCACGGATTTCCCCGTGCTCTCGAATAGGATTGCTATATACACTCACCTCTAGGTATAATGTGTGTGCACACTTAGCGAGGATTCAGTAGTGTCGAGAGAGGTGAATATGGTAACCAAGCAATGTTTACACACAACGAATGCAGGTATTATGAAGCCTCCGAACATACTTTCATTACATGTATAAGCAAAAAGGTGTTCTACGCCGACCATGTTGTTCAGATTTGACGCACATTAAAAAAGAAATGAAGCAGGAAATAGTTGTAATAAGGAAGAAGGGGAAAATTTTTGCCAACCCCTAAAAAAGGCACACAGATTGGCAGAATAACTTCATAACTGTCAACAGTTACATGAGTCAGAGAAAATGGAGACGACGTCCTGTACCAGGTGATGAGAGGAGCCACGTGGGTTTAGAATAAGCTCTTATGTTCCACTAGTTAATTCGTAAGAATAAGATATTGGGGAAGTTACCCCTCTGTGGTTTCTCATGTCAACAGTATGGGTGAAAAAATGGAAGTCTTAAAACTTGAAGCGAGCACCAATGTTTTGTGCTGAAATTGGCCTTAGTTTCGTTTTGCCTACGTGATGATTACCTATGGTTCGTGCTGGAACTACAATTACTATTCTTATATTTAATTTGCGGGTTTTCTTGTGAAAGGAAGTGTTGATAGGGGTGTAGTTTTTGTTGCCATTTAGCCATTGTTACAAATGAAATAATATTGTATTATTTGTTATTTGTTTTGGAGTTAGATGTTTTTTGTCGCGCACCACTTAGCTTACTAAAATGAAATAAATCAATAAGCGCTGGCTAGTTTATATTGTATTAAGGACATTGTTTTTGTATACTTCGTCGGCCGACAATGCAAGTCAATCAGCATTTGATAAGGAAGAGTAATACCGTCTCTACAACACTCATTGGCGCACATTCTGCAATTGACATTTGCCTGCTATTTTGCTTAATGTGACATATTTTAAGCTAGTTCATACTTTCATTAGTCCTTTATTATTGGTGTTTCATTGTTTACTTTGCTTATATTTGATCATCTCTCTGGTTCATGCTTAGGCTATACTAACATTTTGGCACTCTCAAGTCCTTGTATATGCACGTAGAACGCTAGGCTTAAGTCAAAAATCACACCAATCCGTCAATGCTGTGTATTTTCACATGAGACAGCTTGGGCATGACATGCCTGACGTGTGGCTTAAATCGTTGTTATGGCTGTTACCTTTAGTAGGTCCTGGATGGAATAAGATACCATTTTACCCAATGTAAGACAACTGATCAAACGGAAAGGCGAGTGTGGAAGGTATGACTAACGAGGTTATCTCTAGATGGAAATGTGGAGACGATAAAGGACTGCACTAGAGGACAACAGTGAAAAAGTGAACATCCGAAGTGACGTTGAGGGAGTGATTCCGATATAGATCATTGCTCCTCATTTGCCACTTTTTTTAAACGGAGGGAGTTAGAAAACTCTTCGGTTGCATAAATTGTGTAATAGTCTTATGTGTCTGACGCGTTTGACAATGGGGGACTGCTTGTATCCCACAAACAGTAAAGTCTTACGGTGTCGTACGACGATGTGATGCACCGCTGAACATTTGCCAGCTGAGAGCTGGTTCGCAGATGTACACTACTTTTTTCTCTCATGAGCGACTCGGCTCGGTGGCCTTCCCAAACACTGCGTTTGGAAAATATGCTTCACGGTTCTTGCGTCGCTAATGGTCACGAAGTTCTTCCTATAAATCACTAATCAGTTTTCGGGACGTCCGTTTCAATTTCTTTTTCGCATTTCCTTCCCCTCGAAGTAAAGCTAATAAGTCGAAGTTTTTCGCTTGTGCTGTAGGCTTTACATTAATTTGGGTAAGTGTCTGCTTACAGCTGCGGACTTGATGTTCGTGCATCGGAAACATCGAGAGTTCGCGTCGATATGGGATTCAGTGAATGGTGAGATCTCACCGGCGGCACAACAAAATTGTTGGACACGATAACGCACTCTAGTAGGCACGGACGATATGGTCGTTCAACAAGACGTCTACCTATCAATTGCTATTCACCTTGCTCCTTCCAGCCACGGACTCCACTTGTTTTGGAATAAGACTTCACTGGCAAAAAGCTAGAGTGTGCACTCATTGCGGAGGCAAAAGAAAAACTTATGCTATTCAAAGTCTTCTGTGTGGGAGAGAGCCGTTATGCGCGGATTGTATGCTGTACATGTGACAAGATTCTTTCGTGTTACAGGTAGGTACGGAACAGAGATGCTTCAAGGCTTCCACTCATCAATTGACCATAGTGCATGTGTCAAATCCACAATAAGCCGCAGTTCAAGCTCTGAAGATGCTCCCTGTAGACCGGGTGGTTAGGCGGAGAGATGTTTCTAGTTCTAATTCCATTGGATCTGCAGTCCATCAGACTTCACTTAAAATCAAAGTAACATCCGAGACGCCTATCCTAATAACATAGCGTTCGACCAAGGCTCTCTGCATGCCACCTCGAGTATGTTCCTGTCAAGTTGAAAGAAATGTTGACATTCGAGTACATTAGTTTCTAGAGTGACTTTAATGCACAGCCAGTAAAGTCATGAATGTTGTTGGCCTGCCTCACTTCGTCGTCCAGTTTTGCATTTCATGTTTATTCGAACACCCTATTACATGTCCCACCTTCAATCTATTTGTCAACAATTAACGAACTGACAGGTTTGGCGAAATGCACTTCTTCACCACACCACACACCGGACCCCTCGCAACTTTGGACGACGGTTTAGTTTAAAGTGGCTCTGCAGTGTGAGGTGTGTATGTGTTTTCATCTCTCTGGGCTGGAATAATATCATCATCGTCACAAGTCCTGGCAACACTATGCATGCACTTCTGAAAAATCGTTATTTGAGTGGATAGCTGAACAATTATAGTGCGGACATAATTTTTTCAGGGTTTACACTTACTTTCTGCACAGTGTCGCGTCAACCTGCAGCATATACGCTCTGCAAAGGACGTCGAGGTGCTTCCAAAGGCACACTTATGGGGCGTGAAATAGATGAAGTGTTTAATACCGTGGAAGTTGAAATTAATGAACAACATTTAAATTCAGTAGTTCGTCGTCGACGATCAGGCAGATGAATTTCATTTTACTTAGCAGGATTGACCGCGGATCAAGATATTCACCAGCATGAGAAGCGGAGTTTAAATTCGAATCATTGTCCTGCGGCGTGTGTGTGAGGGAAACTAGGTGGTGAGTAAGGCAGTGTGGACCCACTTAAGTTGTACTTGTCATTGAGTCCAGAACTCACAAAAGGCGAGGGAAACTTGGCAGTGAGGCCAGAGGCTCGGGGGAGGAATGTTGACCGTGTCTGAGAGCATCTACAGCCGGAAACTGCATGGGCACGTATATGCGTGCAGTATGTGGTGTGGACATGCACCTTATCTCGTGGGTGGCACAGTTAAGTGGTAGATGCTGTTAGGTTTTATTTTACTAGTGGATTGACAAAATTTGTGTCGGCGGTGATTGTAATCCATTCAGACACGGTGAATAAGTGGATGAACGGATAATGTTTGAAGTACTGGCGGGGACTAAAATTTCGGGATGATAGTCTAGGTGGTTAAAGATAGTGGAGGAAAGCAGTGAAGGAATAGGCGAAGACGTAGCAGAGCCCGCCAATGCGGTGACCAAACTTCAACCCACAGTCAGAACACGGGAAACAGCCACATTTCCTCACATTCAGCCTTCAATTCATTCATCTATCACCGGCACAACACGCTGACTGGATCTTCTAAATTCCAATACGAGCATATTCCTACTGAAGTTTTTTCCATTGAAACGTATTCACAACCTGTCCAACTCCCAAATCATCCTCTGGCTCGGAATCCCGTACTCCAGCTCATTTTTCTCCCATCCGTAGCACTTCCTCAAAGCTGAAGTTGAGGAACGAGGGCAAACGATTTCGTAGGATGAGGGAGTGAGCTTTCCGGAAAGTTCATGCTAACTGCCTCCTGACTCGAAGAAGAGAATAGACACCAGCTTTCCCGATCGGCTCGCGTCGCGACCTCGCATTCGCTTTCACTTGTCATAAGTTGGTGTAACTAGATGGGATGCTCGGTTGCTACTGAAGCCGATATAAAGATCTTTGTTTAGGAGTGCTTTAGCGATTATGAATACGTTCTACGAAATTCCTTTCCTCTGACTTGAAAATAAAATCTCACCGGCTTTTTCTAGTCGCTGCCCTCGTACGCCCCACACCTAGAACGTTCTCGGAGAGCCTATGGAAATCGCAAAAACTAGACATCTTCTAACAAGCGGCGCGGGTTCTACGGAGGAACATCCTCAGAGGCTTGGACTGAGAATAATGGTGTACATTTTCGACATATAGCGTGGTAAAGGCACATTATCAAAGCAGCAAAAGAACGCTCGCAAGGTGCAGAGCCACGAGGTATAATAACATCAGGCACGCGAAATCGAATTAGCCACTTCGACAAGACTATGATATTTAAATAGAAGCTTAGAAAAAATTACCTCTGACTAAGTAAATTTTTCAAAGCTAATAACCTTACGTGTAAGCAGATTTTATGAAGTCGTGAAACGTCTGACGACACTTACGGCAAAAAGAGACGAGGGGTATTTACACAAAGAGTATTAAGGCATCCTTGGCTACACATCAGCAAATTTGGATTCCAGACAATTCTGCTGGGTTTGCACAGGAAGCAGGATGAAACACGTGAAATTCTTGTCAAAAAGGTAAACTGCTCTTGGAAGTTAGTCATAGCAATTTTTACTTCTTTCTCCTCTACGCGATTCTCGCCTCTCCTCTCCTCTTCTTTCTCTTCTCTCTCTACTCCCCACATTCCGCGCTCATCTAGCCGTGAATCTCCCTGTCCCTCAACGCTCGTCTCGACTGTCTCCACTTCTTGTCTCGTTTTGCCTGCATTGCAGAGGCGCATAATGCCGCACGCCTGCCGGATATTCGTGTATCAATTAACCTAACATTGCGTGGTTTGGTCGGAAAAATTCGTCCGGCAGAGTGTGGAGCACACCGAGGGGAGATGGATAGGACTAGGGGAAGTGGAAACATGCAAGAAACAAATTTGGAGAAAAGCAAGCAAATGCATTACAGAAGAAGATCACACGTTTTCACGAGATCGGAGGGAAACTCGAATAACATTGAAGGAGGAAAATGCAAGGTGAAGTGGATCAAGTTAGGACAGCTTGAAGGTGTAAAAGTTTGGCATCACCATAATGTCAGTTGACTATTAAACTAGCAGTTGTTAAGTGGGCGCAAATGCATCTTATTCCGTAGGTGGTAAGTCATTAGTTCATTTCCCGTTGCCTTCTCTCCCCCCTAAAAACACTCAATTGGCATTTTTTGTTTTTTCCTGGGTTCCTTGCGGAAATATACCCACAAAATAATCAGGGGGAAAAGGGGAGGAAAAAAAAAAAAAAAAAAAAAAAAAAAAAAAAAAAAAATTAAGGATAGGGAATTGAGCACGGAGTCGGGGAAATTGAGCAACTACGCCAACTGCGGCAAGCGGTTTCTTGGGGGGATGTGGTGAGTTAAAGTTGGTGGAGAGTGGGCCGGAATGGCATTGAGAGCAGTATTGATAAGCCGAGAGAGGGAGAGGAGTTGGGAGTAGAGGGAAGAGAGACGAGAGAGATTTAAGGTGTGGGCAGAGGATGTAGAAATTGTGATAAGGGAAGTGGAGTAGGAGATGGCCTGGGGTGGCTGGCTGTCTGGCTGATGTTAATTAAGGCATTTTTCCCAATGGTTAGCTCCCGAAATGGATGGCATGAGGGAGGGAAGGGTGCCTTCGTTGATGTAGGAAGGACCTGGGGGAGGTGGGTTACAAGTTGTACTACGCTTATCTCTCATGCGGCTGAACGGTGTTTTGAGGCGATGTGCGAACATGTTTCGACGGAAGTGGAGCAGGTGAGACAGCATTAATATGCCACGTCAATCATTCCAAACCCTTGAAGCAAAATTGTGGTGAGTGACAGTTGGGCTAGGTGGGAAATGTAAATAAATTGTAGTGAATTATCACCGATAGAATTCGGATTATACACATTTTTCGGGCAAGTGGGGCAGGGGTGAAGACGGAAGTAGATATTGAGGCATTTGAGTTGAATAACAGTAGAGGGAAGCGTTATTGTGTCCGTTTTCATAGGGGACAAAATGGAGTAGTGGCGAAAAGAAGCTATATTCATAAGATTATTTTAATTAGCGAGGTTGGATGCGGAGATGTGCGGTATCAGGGAGATATTGTGGAGTGTGCGTTGGTGGGAGTGAGCGGTTCGTTTTGTGAATTGCTAATTGCGTATCCTTTTTGCTTGAGTAACTATATAAAGAAGGACTTATTTGATGGTAATCTTTAAAGGGGGAAGGTCTGTAAGGTGGTAAAGGTAATAATGCGTGGGGAGGGTATTGCGAAGTGATTGGGGAGAGAAAATTAATGGAGTCAGTGATTTGTACCTCTTGTTAGTCTAAGCTCAATGAGTCATTACAATTTGGCCCACTTTTCAGTTGCTGGCACCGAGAACTCACACAGGAGCCTTTTGGGCGGTGCTTTGGAAAGAACTGTCTTGGGACCACGTGCCATTATTGCTGAAGCATTTGTGCCCTGCCGGAAATTTGTAAAACACCGCTTTACTAACTAAGTCTTATGTGATTATATTTGTGTATAAGGTCGGTGAGGACTTGGTATGGGCTATTGCGCCGAAATGAATTTGGAGTAGATAACAAGTCGATATGAATACGGTAAGAATATTTCCTTTTTTAAGAATAAGTCTCTGGGTATGTTTGAACAATTTGAGTTGGCGGAAGAATGACCTTATCGACGTGTTTTATCCTTTCACAGCCTGGACGGGGTGCTGCGTTTATGTAGTTAATCCGGATTCGAAGAGGGTTGTCAGTAACCCTGAGGGAGAACACGACATGGATTAAGATTGGTGAGGTAGCCTGGTCTTGGGTCTATTTTGTGAGAGGAATTACTGTTCTCTTATTTGATGCAAAGAGTTGGTTTCCACTATGGAGCGTGACATATATACCGGCTTTGAGTTTGGATCTTTTCAAAATTCTTCTGCTTGTTTGGACATGGGCTTGCATTGATAGTGGACAATCGTTGGTTTGGGCACACGCAAGCAGTGACGCTTTTTTCTTACTAATAGAGAGTTATCTGAACATGATAGAGTTATCATATGAAGCAACAAGTGTGGTGAAGCCGGCGCAGCAACGAATGTGGTTAACATGTCCATCGAAGTAGAATTTTAAACGCGTTGTGGTGTGGTGTGGGGTAAGATAAGTAGGAATTCGAATGTGTCCCGGAAGACCTAACGTCTGGAGGACGAATAGTTTGATGCTGCCCCTCGATGGAAGAATTGGGGCTATTTCTGACAAAAATCCATCGCTTATTTGGTAATTGCCAATTGCTTTATTTTGCTTACTTCGTTGCATTGGGTTGACAAGCTTATGCTTTAAACAACGGGGTAGGATTTGGAGCGCCCTTTACGTAACTGACAGCGGAAGATTTTTCCGCCTTTTTTTAAATGTATCTCAACTCTTGACAATGTAATGAAATATAGTGAGGCGTCTGAAGGGAAGGTGATAACTTGAAATGGGGCTAATTTTTATTATGACGCGGATAGTAATGAACTCGCAAGAGATTATCGTTTCATTTGATCCACAGATAAGGGAAGGCCGCAATTTTGCGATTTGAAGCCATTATTTTTCCTAAATGGAAGAGACTGTGTGAAAATAGGGAGGCATCTGGCATCTCGGTGTTTAATTGAGAAATAGGGTAAAAATTTGTAATATCAATGTGTCAAAACTGTGCTGTTTACATTTTTCCTTTAGGCCTTATTTAGGGGATGTGGGTAAAAGGGGGAAGGTTATTTACGAGTGTAGAAGGTGGATATTTGTTTTAGGGTTTAAGGGCGTGTGCATGGTGTTTTCTTCTATATGCGTCAGTTCTTTGGGGTTTGGTAACGAGAAATAGGGAGGCACTGAATCCTGTCATAGACTTATTTTAGTTTGCCTCGTCTGCGTGCCTGTTTCATCAATGGAATGGCCTTGGGGGGAAGTGAGCATTTTTTCTTATTTTCCCTGTTTGACAAAAATAACAGTGAGGTCCTCACATTTGTGGCCTTTGCAAGCGTGCCAGCGCGGAGAAATTGGAGCAGGTGTTTATAATTTTGGTGGGCAAGAAGAACAAACATTGGACAAACTGCTCGTGTTCCTCTCCGACTCTATTTGGA
>QEYB01000232.1:0-18815 GCA_017562135.1 Dipylidium caninum | reverse complement strand
CCGCTGGCTTCCAGGGCTTCCGTGCTTCCACTCGCCTCGCTCGACTCGCTTCCCTCTCACGATGCACTGAGGCTGGGCTGGCGTTCGACCGGACGCTTCTCACTCGTGCTCCCTCTGGCACACGAACCGGCACACTCGCTGCTGCTGAAGTGCCACTGGACTGGTTCCGGCTCACTCCCAAACGCCTCATTAGCGCACTCGGTGTGACTGCCACCAACAACCTCGCTCCGTCGGGACTCCTCACATCCACACTGACGAGAAGTGTGCTCATTTTGTACCTCCGCCTCGGATCGGCTCCCACCTGCTCCATTTTTCTCGCAGTCGTCACCCTCACGTCACCGTTCTCCGACCTGGCCGAGCTGGCCGAACTGGCGAAGCTGGCGAGTTTCTCCGAGCTCTTCGTTTCCTGACTCTCTTGTGCTTCCGCTGCTTTCCGCTGCTCCAGGGTTCCGGTGGCTTCCACCGCTCGCTCGATTCGGCTCCGCGTTCACGATGCTACTGAGGCTGGGGCTTGCGTTCGCACCGCACGCTCTCACTCGTGCTCCTCTGGCACACGAACTGGCACACTCGCTGCTGCTGGAAGTGCACACTCGGACTGGTCCGGCCACTCCCAAAGCCTCATAAGCAGCACTCGGTTGTATGCTGCCACCAACACTTCGCTCCGGCGTCGACTCCTCACTCCACACGACGGGAGAGTTTGCTCATTCCTCCGCCCTCGGACGAGGCTCGCCACCTGCTCCATTCTTTCCTCGCCGCTCGTCACCGTCACTACCGTCTCCGACCTGGCCGAGTGGCCTGAAGCTGGCCGAACTGGCCGAGCTAGCGGAGTCTCCGAAGCTCTTCGTGCTTCCCTGCTTCTTCGGTCCTTCCGCATGCTTCCGCTGCTTTCGCTGCTTTCCAGGCTTCCGGTCTCCACTCGCCTCGCTCCGATTCGTCCCGTCACGATTGCTACTGAGGCGTGGCTGGCGTTCGCACCGGCGCTCTCACTTCGTTGCTCCTCTGGCCACCAAACTGGCAACACTCGCCTGCTGCTGGAAGTGCCACTGCGACTGGTTTCCGCTCACTCCCAAACGCCTCATTAGCAGGCACTTCGGTGTGCTGCCACCAACACCTTCGCTCCGTCGACTCCTCACTCCACACTGACGAGGGAGTGTGCTGCATTGGCCTCCGTCGGACGAGCTCCGCCACCTGTCCATTCTCCTCGCCGCTCGTCACCGTCACCGTCACCGTCTCCGACTGGAGCTGGCGAGCTGGCCGAACTGGCGAGCTGGCGGAGTTCCGAGATGTGCGTGCTTCCCAGACTTCTTCGTGCTTCCGCTGCTTTCCGCTCTTCATCCAGGGTCTTTCCGTGCTTCCACTCGCCTCGCTCGATTCGCTCCGCGTCACGATGCTACGAGGCTGGGGGCTGGCTGTTCGCAACCGACGCCTCTCACTCGGCTCCTCTGGCACACGAACTGCGCACACTCTCTGCTGCATGGTAGTCCCACTACGACTGTTCCGCTCACTCGCCAAAACGCCTCATTAGCAGCACTCGGTGTGCTGCCACCAACCTCGCTCGTCGACTCCTCACTCCACAACTGACGAGGAGAGTGTGTCATTTGCCTCCGCCTCGCGAGCTCCGCCACCTTGCTCCATTCTTCCTCGCCGCTCGTCATCCTCACCGTCACGTCTCCGACCTGGCCGAGCTGGCCGAACTGGCCGACTGGACGAGTGCCGGATTCTCCGAGCTCTTCGTTGGCTTCCCTGACTTCTCGTGCTTCGCTGCTTCCGATGGGGCTTCCAGGGGTGGGGCCTTCCCGGTTGGCCTCACTCGCCTCCGCTCGTTTCGCTCCCCGTCACGATGCTACTGAGGCTGCGCTGGCGTTCGCCCGACGCTCTCACTCTGTGTCCCTCTGCACACGAACTGGCACACTCGCTGCTGCTGGAAGTGCCACTGCGACTGGTCCGCTCACTCCCAAGCCTCATAGCAGCATCCTGTGTGCTGCTACAACACCTCCTCCTGTCGATCCTCACTCCACACTGACGAGAGAGTGTGCTCATTGCCTCCGCTCGGGACGAGCTCCGCCACCTGCTCCATTCTTCCTCGCCCTCGTCACCGTCACCGTTCACCGTCTCCGACCTGGCCGAGCTGGGCGAGCTGGCGAATGGCGCGAGCTAGCGGATTCTCCGAGCTCCTTCGTGCTTCCCTGACTTCTCGTCCTTCCGCTGCTTTCCGCTGCTTCCGCTGCTTCCAGGCTTTCCGGTGCTTCCACTCGCCGCTCACTCGCTCTCGCGTTACGATTGCTACTAGGCTGGGGCTGCGTTCGCACCGACGCTATTCACTTCGTGCTCCCTCTGGCACCACGAACTGGCACACTCGGCTGCTGCTGAAGTGCCACTACGACTGGGTCGCTCACTCCCAAACGCCTCATTAGCGCACTCGGTGTTGCTGCCACCAACACCTTCGCTCCGTCGACTCCTTCACTCCACACTGACGAGGAGAGTTGCTTTCATTGCCTCCGCCTCGGACGAGCTCCCCCCTGAATCCATTCGTTCTCGCCTGCTCGTCACCGTCACCGTCACCGGTCTCCGACCTGGCCGAGGCTGGCCGAGCTGGCCCGGAACTGCCGAGCCTGGCGGAGTTTTCCGAGCTTGCGTGCTTCCCAGACTTCTCGTGTTCGAGCGCCGACTGGCCTTAGTGCGGAGTTCTCGAGCTCATCCTCTTGCGTTCCCTGACTTTCTTCGTTGCTCCGCTGCAGTTCGCTCTTCGGCTTCCAGGGTCCGGTGCTTCCACTCGCCTCGCTCGATACTCGCTTCCGCGTTCGAACGACTCGCTGCTGCTACTACGATGTGAGCCTCATGCCGCTGGGGCTCCGTCGATCTCAGCTCCACACGCGTTCGCCTCGGACAGGCTGCCGCCACGACGCTCTCACTCGTGACCTGGCCGAGCTTGGCCGAGCTTGGCCTCTGTGCGTGGCATCCAGACTTTCTCGTGCTTCGCATGCTATCCGGCTGCTTCCCGCTGCTTCCAGGGCTTCCGGTGCTTCCCACTCGCCACACTTCGCTGAGGGCTGGGGCTGGCGTTCGCACCGCGCTGCTGGAGTGGCCACTTACGACCTGAACTGGTCCGTCTCACTCCAAACGCCTCATTTAGCGCCACTCGTGTGCTGCCACCAACACCTCGCTCCGTCGACTCTCACTCCACACTGACGAGGAGGTTGTGCTCATTGCCTCCGCCTCGGACGAGCTCCGCCACCTGCTCCATTCTCCTCGCCGCTCGGTCACCGTCACCGTCACCGTCTCCGACCTGGCGAGGCTGGCCGAACTGGCCGAACTGGCGAGTGGCGGAGTTCTTCCGAGCTCTTCGTTGCTTTCCTGACTTCTCGTGCTTCCGCTGCTTCGATTGCTTCCAGGGTTCGTGCTTCCATCGCCTCGCTCGATTCGCTCCCGTCACCGATGCTAACTGAGGGTTGGGGATCTCAACTAACGTAGCATACCATACTGGCCACACGAACTGGCACACAATCGCTTTCTTTGCATACTAGGAAGTCCACTGCGACTGTCCGCTCAATCCCAAACGCCTCATATAAGCATCACTCCCGGTGTGATGCTACCAACACCCGCTTCCGTCGAAAACTCCTCACTCCACACTGTACGAGGAGAGTGATGCTCATGTCCCTCCGCCCTTCGGACTGAGCTCCGCCACTTGTCCATTCTTCCTCGCGCTGTCACCGCACCGTCACCGTCCGGAACCTCCAGCTGGCCGAGGCTGGCGAACTGGCCGAGTGCGGATTCACCGAGCTGTCGTGCTTCCCCGACTTCTCGTTGCTTTCTTCGCTGCTTCCGCTGCTTCGCTGGCTTCCAGGGCTTCCGGTGGCATTCCATGCTCTCGGCTCGACTCGGCTCCCCGTCACGATGCTACTGAGGCTGGGGCTGGCGTTCGCACGACGCTCTCACTCGTGCTCCTCTGGCACACGAACGACCGCTGCGCTGAGTGCCACTTACGACTCTCACTCGCCTTCATTGATCGGATTAGCAGCACAAAACACCTCGCTCCGTCCGCTCACACACTGACCCTCTGACGACTCACCACAGCAACCGACTGCACACTCACAGATACTCACGACCTGCTGGACCAAACTGGCCCGAGCTGCGAGAGTTCCTCCGAGCTACTTCCGTGTCCCTATAATTCTGCCACTACGATGCTTCCAGGCTTCCAGATGACTTCCACTGTCAAGAAATAAACAGATTAGCATACCACAGATCACTTTCTGGAAGGCTGGACTCCCAAACGACTCTACACTCATGCTACCATAAATAAGAGCACACGAATAGCGCAATGCACTCATAGCCCCACTCGAACTGAGATACAACGTGCTTGCCTAGACCCACACCTCGACATCAGTTACGACTCCTCACTCCACACTGACCGAGGAGAGGAGCAAAATAGTGTGCTACATTTGCCTCCGCCTGACGAAGAGTCGCCACCTGCTCCATTCTTCCTCGCCGCTCGTCACCGTCACGTCACCAGTCTCCGACCTGGCCGAGGCTGGCCGAAGCTGGCCGCGAACTGGACCGAGCTGGCGGATTAGTCTCCGAGCTCTTCTCTTCCGACTTCTCTGCTTCCCAGACTTCTCGTTCTTTCCGCTGCTTTCCGCTGCTTCCAGGGCTTCCGGTGCTTCCACTCGCCTCGCTCGACTCGCTCCCGTCACGATGCTTACTGAGGCTGGGGCTGGCGTTCGCACCGACGCTCTTCACTCGTGCTCCCTCTGGCACCACGAACTGGCACACTCGCTGCTGCTGGAAGTGCCACTACGACTGGTACCGCTCACTCGCAAACGCCTCATTAGCAGCACTCGGTGTGCTGCACCAACACCTCGCTCCGTCGACTCCTCACTCCACACTGACGAGGAGAGTGTGCTCATTGCTCCGCCTCGGACGAGCTCCGCCACCTGCTCCATTCTTCCTCGCGCTCGTCACGTCACCGTCACCTGTCTCCGACCTGGCCGAGCTGGCGAACTGGCCGAACTGGCCGAGCTGGCGGAGTTTTCCGAGCTCTTCGTGCTTCCCAGGACTTCTCGTGCTTCCGCTGCTTCCGCTGCTTCCAGGGCTTTCCGGTGCTTTCCACTCGCCTCGCTCGATTCGCTCCGCGTCACGATGCTACTGAGGCTGGGGCTGGCGTTCGCACCGACGCTCTCACTCGTGCTCCCTCTTTGGCACACGAAACTGGCACACTCGCTGCTGCTGGAAGTGCCACTGCGACTGGTCCGCTCACTCCCAACGCCTCATTAGCAGCAGCACCTCGCTCCTGTCGACTCCTACACTCCACACTCGAGGATGAGTGTGCGGTGACGAGCTGCTGCCATCTCTCGCCGCTCGTCCAAAAACACCTCGCTCCGTCGACTCCTCACTTCGTCGTGTTCCATTCGCTGCTTCCACTGACTGACTCGCTCCCCGAGAGAGGCTGGGGCTGTGTCGCACCGAACGGCTCACTCGTGGCTCCTCTGGCAGACGAACTGCCTCCGCCTCGGACATTGAGCTCCGCCACTCGCTCCTGCTCCATTCGAGGAAGTTCATGGGACTCGCCGCTCGTCATTCTTTTCGCCCGTCACCGTCACCGCGTCTCCTGGCCGAGCTGGCCGAACTGCCGAACTGGCCGAGCTGGCGGAGTCGTGCTCCCTGAGCTCTTCGAAACTGGAACACACAACTGGACGACAGGCTTCGACCGATGCGAGGAGAGTGTGGCTCGACCGCGCCTCTTCCATCTCTCCTTCACCGGTACTTCCTGACTTTTCTGTCTTCCACTTCGGTGCAACGTGCTCTTGGCACAACGAATGGACTCGCTGCTGCTGGAAGTGCCACTGCGGACTTCCCGGGCGTGTGCTTGGGGCTCCCGCTTTGCTCATTGCCTTCCACCTGCTCCACGGCGACACCTGGCCGAGCTGGCCGAAAGCTGGCTGAGCTGGCGAGCGAGCTCCGAGCTCTCGTGCTTCCTGTATCGTGCTTCCGCTGCTTCCCGCTGCTTTCCCAGATTTCTGTTTCAGAGCGGGTGTTCCCTCCCGCTGCTATGCTATGAGGCTGCCAGGGCTGGCGTTCGCTCCGGTCTCACTTCCCTGCTCTGCTCCTCTGTTCGCACACGATGCTAGCAGCACTCGGCACCACAACTGGCACACTCGCTGCTGCTTGAGAAGTGCCACTGCGACTGGTTTTCCGCTCACTCCCAAAACGCCTCATTAGCCAGCACTCGGTGTGCTGCCACCAACACCTCGCTCTCGTCGACTCCTCACTCCACACTGACGAGGAGCCAGTGTGCTCATTCCTCCGCCTCGGACGAGCTCCGCCACCGCCACCTGCTCCCATTCTTCCTCGCCGCTCGTCACCGTCACCGTCACGTCTCCGACCTGGCCGAGCCGAGCTGGCCGAACTGGCCGAGCTGGCGGAGTTCTTCCGAGCTCTTCGTGCTTCCTGGGACTCCTTCTCTCTCGCTGCTTTCCCGCTGCTTCCGCTGCTTCCAGGGCTTTCCGGTGCTTTCCTCGCCTCGCTCGATTCGCTCCCCGTCACGATGCTACTGAGGCTGGGGCTGGCGTTCGCACCGACGCTCTCACTCGTGCTCCCTCTGGCACACGAACTGGCACACTCGCTGCTGCTGGGAAGTGCCACTGCGACTGGTCCGCTCACTCCCAAACGCCTCATTAGCAGCACTCGGTGTGCTGCCACCAACACCTCGTCCGTCGACTCCTCACTCCACACTGACGAGGACAGTGTGCTCATTGCCTCCGCCTCGGACGAGCTCCGCCACCTGCTCCATTCTTCCTCGCCGCTCGTCACCGTCACCGTCACCGTCTCCGACCTGGCCGAGCTGGCCGAGCTGGCCGAACTGGCCGAGCTGGCGGAGTTTTCCGAGCTCTTCGTGCTTCCCCTGACTTCTCGTGCTTCCGCTGCTTCCGCTGCTTTCCAGGGCTTCCGGTGCTTCCACTCGCCTCGCTCGATTCGCTCCCGCGTCACGATGCTACTGAGGCTGGGGGCTGGCGTTCGCACCGACGCTCTCACTCGTGCTCCCTCTGGCACACGAACTGGCACACTCGCTGCTGCTGGAAGTGCCACTAACGACTGGTCCGCTCACTCCCAAACGCCTCATTAGCAGCACTCGGTGTGTGCACCAACACCTCGCTCCGTCGGACTCCTCACTCCACACTGACGAGGAGAGTGTGCTCATTGCCTCCGCCTCGGACGAGCTCCGCCATCCCCCCCCCTCACCGCTCCATTCTTCGATGCTGGCGCCGCTGCGTCACCTGCTTCAGGGCTTCGCCGTCACCGATTCGCTCCGTCACGATGCTGGCCTGAGTGGCGTTCGCACCGAGCTCCCTCTGGCACACGAACTTGGCACTCGCTGCTGCTTGGAATCCACTACTGGTCCGCTCACTCGCTACGGGGCCTCGTATTCGGTGTGCTGCCGTTTCGCTCCGATCTGCGAGAGAGTGTGTGCGTGCTCCTCCCACCTGCTATTCTCGTCACCGTCCACCGTCACGCTTCCGCTGCTTACCTCCGCTGGCTTCCAGGTCGGCTTTCCGGTGCTTTCCACTCGCCTCGCTCGATTCGCTCCCCGTCACGATGCTTACTGAGGCTGGGCTGGCGTTCGCACCGACGCTCTTCACTCGTGCTCCCTCTGGCACACGAACTGGCACACTCGCTGCTGCTGAAGTGCCACTACGACTGGTCCGCTCACTCGCCAAACGCCTCATTAGCAGCACTCGGTGTGCTGCCACCAACACCTCGCTTCCGTCGACTCCTCACTCCCACACTGACGAGGAGAGTGTGCCTCATTGCCTCCGCCTCGGACGAGCTCCGCCACCTGCTCCATTCTTCCTCGCCGCTCGTCACCGTCACCTGTCACCGTCTCCGACCTGGCCGAGGCTGGCCGACTGTTCCGCTGGCCGAATTCTGGCCGGAGCTGGCGCTTCCCAGACTCTCGTGCTTTCCCTGCTGCTTCCGCTTCCGATGCTTCCAGGGCTTTCCGGTGCTTCACTCCGCCTCGCTTTCGATTCGCTCCCGGTCACGATGCTACTGAGGCTGGGGCTGGCGTTCGCACCGACGCTCTCATCGTGCTCCCTCTGGCACACGAACTGGCACACTCGCTGCTGCTGGAAGTGCCACTGCGACTGGTCCGCTCACTCCCAAACGCCTCATTAGCAGCACTCGGTGTGCTGCCACCAACACCTCGCTCCGTCGACTCCTCACTCCACACTGACGAGGAGAGTGTGCTCATTGCCTCCGCCTCGGACGAGCTCGCCACCTGCTCCATTCTTCCTCGCCGCTCGTCACCGTCACCGTCACCGTCTCCGACCTGGCCGAGCTGGCCGAAGCGGCCGGCTGGCCGAGCTGGCGGAGTTCTCCGAGCTCTTCGTGCTTCCCTGAACTTCTCGTGCTTCCGCTGCTTCCGCTTGCTTCCGCTGCTTCCAGGGCTTCCGGTGCTTCACTCGCCTCGCTCGATTCGCTCCGTCACGATGCTACTGAGGCTGGCTGGCGTTCGCACCGACGCTTCTCACTCGTGCTCCCTTCTGGCACACGAACTGGCACACTCGCTGCTGCTGGAAAGTGCCACTACGACTGGTCCGCTCACTCCCAAACGCCTCATTAGCCGCAACTCG
The DNA here is from genome assembly GCA_017562135.1 of Dipylidium caninum. Lineage (NCBI taxonomy): Eukaryota > Metazoa > Platyhelminthes > Cestoda > Cyclophyllidea > Dipylidiidae > Dipylidium > Dipylidium caninum. Next base: position 10,188 of record QEYB01000232.1, on the reverse strand, counting down.
GTGTGCTGCCACCGAAACACCTCGCTCCGTCGACTCCTCACTCAACACTGACGAGGAGAGTGTGCTCATTGCCTCACGCCTCGGACGAGCTCCGCCACCTGCTCCATTCTTCTCGCCGCTCGTCACCTCACCGTCACCGTCCTCCGACCTGGCCGAGCTGGCCGAGCTGGCCGGCTGGCTCCGAGCTGTGCGTGCTTCCCAGACTTTCTCGTGCTTCTGCTGCTTTCCGCTGCTTCCGCTGTTTCCAGGGCTTCCGGTGCTTCCACTCGCCTCGCTCGACTCGCTCCCCGTCACGTGCTACTGAGGCTGGGGCTGGCGTTCGCACCGACGCTCTCACTCGTGCTCCCTCTGGCACACGAAACTGGCACACTCGCTGCTGCTGGAAGTGCCACTGCGACTGGTCCGCTCACTCCAAACGCCTCATTAGCAGCACTCGGTGTGCTGCCACCAACACCTCGCTCCGTCGACTCCTCACTCCACACTGACGAGGAGAGTGTGCTCATTGCCCCGCCTCGGACGAGCTCCGCCACCTGCTTCCATTCTTCCTCGCCGCTTCGTCACCGTCACCGTCACCGTCTCCGACCTGGCCGAGCTGGCCGAGCTGCGGAATCTCCGAGCTGTGCGTGCTTCCCAGACTTCTCGTGCTTCCGCTGCTTCCGCTGCTTTCCAGGGCTTCCGGTGCTTCCACTCGCCTCGCTCGATTCGCTCCCCGTCACGATGCTACTGAGGCTGGGGCTGGCGTTCGCACCGACGCTCTCACTCGTGCTCCCTCTGGCACACGAACTGGCACACTCGCTGCTGCTGGAAGTGCCACTGCGACTGGTCCGCTCACTCCCAAACGCCTCATTAGCAGCACTCGGTGTGCTGCCACCAACACCTCGCTCCGTCGACTCCTCACTCCACACTGACGAGGAGAGTGTGCTCATTGCCTCCGCTCGACGAGCTCCGCCACCTGCTCCATTCTTCCTCGCCGCTCGTCACCGTCACCGTCACCGTCTCCGACCTGCCGAGCTGGCCGAGCTGGCGGAGTTTCCGAGCTGTGCGTGCTTCCCAGAACTTCTCGTGCTTCTGCTTCCGCTGCTTCCGCTGCTTCCAGGGCTTCCGTGCTTCCACTCGCCTCGCTCGACTCGCTCCCCGTCACGATGCTACTGAGGCTGGGGCTGGCGTTCGCACCGACGCTCTCACTCGTGCTCCCTCTGGCACACGAACTGGCACACTCGCTGCTTGCTGGAAGTGCCACTACGACTGGTCCGCTCACTCCCAAACGCCTCATTAGCAGCACTCGGTGTGCTGCCACCAACACCTCGCTCCGTCGACTCCCTCACTTGCGCCACACTGACGAGGAGAGACTGTGCTCATTGCTCCGCTCGGACGAGCTCCGCCACCTGCTCATTCTTCCTCGCCGCTCGTCACCGTCACCGTCACCGTCTCCGACCTGGCCGAGCTGGCCGAACTGGCCGAGCTGGCGGAGTTTCTCCGAGCTCTTCGTGCTTCCCTGACTTCTCGTGCTTCCGCTGCTTCCGATGCTTCCAGGCTTCGGTGCTTCCACTCGCCTCGCTCGATTCGCTCCCCGTCACGATGCTACTGAGGCTGGGGCTGGCGTTCGCACCGACGCTCTCACTCGTGCTCCCTCTGGCACACGGAACTGGCACACTCGCTGCTGCTGGAAGTGCCACTGCGACTGTCCGCTCACTCCCAAACGCCTCATTAGCAGCACTCGGTGTGCTGCCACCAACACCTCGCTCCGTCGACTCCTCACTTCCACCACTGACGAGAGAGTGTGCTCATTGCCTCCGCCTCGACGAGCTCCGCCACCTGCTCCATTCTTCCTCGCCGCTCGTCACCGTCACCGTCACCGTCTCCGACCTAGAACTGGCCGAGCTGGCGGAGTTTCCGAGCTCTTGGCGTGCTTCCATGACTCTCGTGTCCGCTGCTTCCGCTACTTCAGGGCTTCGGTGCTTCCACTCGCCTCGCTCGATTCGTCCCCGTCCGATGCTACTGAGGCTGGGCTGGCGTTCGCCCGACGCTCTCACTCGTGCTCCTCTGGCACACGAACTGGCACACTCGCTGCTGCTGGAAGTGCCACTACGGACTGGTCCGCTCACTCCCAAACGCCTCATTAGCCACTCGGTGTGCTGCCACCAACACCTCGCTCCGTCGACTACGCAGCTCGATACCTGCTCCATTCTGTTGCTTCTGCAGCTCGCTTGGCTTGCTACCTGCTCAGCTGCTGGCCGCTCTCACTCGTGCTTGAGCTGCCGAAAGCTGGCGTTGCCTTCCGACGCTATTATGCTTCCGCCTTCCGCTGCTTCCAGGGCTTCCGGTGCTTTCCACTCGCCTCGCTCGATTCGCTCCCCGTCACGATCTACTGAGGCTGGCTGGCGTTCGCACCGACGCTCTCACTCGTGCTCCCTTGGCACACGAACTGGCAACTCGCTGCTGCTGGAAGTGCCACTGCGACTGGTCCGCTCACTCCCAACGCCTCATTAGCAGCAACTCGGTGTGCTGCCACCAACACCTCGCTCCGTCGACTCCTCACTCCACACTGACGAGGAGAGTGTGCTCATTGCCCTCCGCCTCGGACGAGCTCCGCCACCTGCTCCATTCTTCCTCGCCGCTCGTCACCGTCACCGTCACCGTCTCCGACCTGGCCGAGCTGGCCGAGCTGGCGGGCTGGCTTTTCCGAGCTTCTTCGTGCTTCCCAGACTTCTCGTGCTTCCGCTGCTTCCGCTGCTTCCAGGGCTTCCGGTGCTTCCACTCGCCTCGCTCGATTCGCTCCCCGTCACGATGCTACTGAGGCTGGGGCTGGCGTTCGCACCGACGCTCTCACTCGTGCTCCCTCTGGCACACGAACTGGCACACTCGCTGCTGCTGGAAGTGCCACTACGACTGGTCCGCTCACTCCCAAACGCCTCATTAGCTGAAGCACTCGGTGTGCTGCCACCAGAACACCTCGCTCCGTCGACTCCTCACTCCACACTGACGAGGAGAGTGTGCTCATTGCCTCCGCCTGGACGAGCGCCGCCACCTGCTCCATTCTTCCTCGCCGCTCGTCACCGTCACCGTCACCGTCTCCGACCTGGGCCGAGCTGTCACCGGCCGAGCTGGCCGAACTGGCCGAAGTTCTCCGAGCTCGTGCTTCCCTGACTTCTTCTCGTGCTTTCCGCTGCTTCCGCTGCTTCCAGGGCTTCGTGCTTCCACTCGCCTCGCTCGATTCGCTCCGCGTCACGATGCTACTGAGGCTGGGGCTGGCGTTCGCACCGACGCTCTCACTCGTGCTCCCTCTGGCACACGAACTGCACACTTCGCTGCTGCTGGAAGTTCCACTACGACTGGTCCGCTCACTCCCAAACGCCTCATTAGCAGCATGCTGCACCTGCTCCGTCGACTCCTCACTCCACAACTGACGAGGAGAGTGTGCTCTCATCTCCGTCCGCCTCGGAGAGCTCCGCCACCTGCTCCATTCTTCCTCGCCGCTGTCACTCACTACCGTCTCCACCTTGGCCCCGGCGATGAGTGTTCTACGTGCTTCCGCTGCTTCCGATGCTTCCAGGCTTCCGCCATCTCGCCTCGCTCGATTCGCTCCCGTCACGGGCTACTGCTGGGGGCTCGCACCGACGCTCTCACTCGTCTCCCTCTGGCACACGAACTGCCACACTCGTGCTGCTGGAAGTGCCACTACGTGGTCGCTCACTCCAACGTCGCCTCCAACACTCGTCGACTCCTCACTCCACACTGAACGAGGAGAGTGTGTCATTGCCTCCGCCTCGGACGAGCTCCGCCACTTGCTCCATTTCTTTCCTCGCGCTCGTCACCGTCCGTCACCGTCTCCTGCTCCGAGCTGGCGAACTGGCCGAGCTGGCGGAGTTTCTCCGAGCTCTTCGTGCTTCCCAGATTCTCGTGCTTCCGCTGCTTTCGCTGCTTCCAGGGCTTCCGGTGCTTCCACTCGCCTCGCTCGATTCGCTCCCCCGTCACGATGCTACTGAGGCTGGGGCTGGCGTTCGCACCGACGCTCTCACTCGTGCTCCCTCTGGCACACGAACTGGCACACTCGTCTGCTGCTGGAAGTGCCACTGCGACTGGTTCCGCTCACTCCCAAACGCCTCATTAGAGCACTCGGTGTGCTGCTACCAACACCTCGCTCCGTCGACTCCTCACTCCACACTGACGAGGAGAGTGTGCTCATTGCCTCCGCCTCGGACGAGCTCCCGCCACCTGCTCCATTCTTCCTCGCCGCTCGTCACCGTCACCGGTCACCGTCTCCGACCTGCGAGCTGGCCGAGCTGGCCGAGCTGGCGGAGTTCTCCGAGCTCTGTGCGTGCTTTCCCGATTCTCGTGCTGCTTCCGCTGCTTCCGCTGCTTCCAGGGCTTCCGGTGCTTCCACTCGCCTCGCTCGATTCGCTCCCCGTCACGATGCTACTGAGGCTGGGGCTGGCGTTCGCACCGACGCTCTCACTTCGTGCTCCCTCTGGCACACGAACTGGCACACTCGCTGCTGCTGGAAGTGCCACTGCGACTGGTCGCTCACTCCCAAACGCCTCATTAGCAGCACTCGGTGTGCTGCCACCAACACCTCGCTCCGTCGACTCCTACTCCACACTGACGAGGAGAGTGTGCTCATTGCCGGTCCGCCTCGGACGAGCTCCGCCACCTGCTCCATTCTTCCTCGCCGCTCGTCACCGTCACCGTCACCGTCTCCGACCTGGCCGAGCTGGCCGAGCAACTGGCCGGAACTGGCCGAGCTGGCGGAGTTCTCCGCAGGCTCTTCCGTGCTTCCCTGACTTCTCGTGCTTCCGCTGCTTCCCGCTGCTTCCAGGGCTTCCGGTGCTTCCACTCGCCTCGCTCGATTCGCTCCCCGTCACGATGCTAACTGAGGCTGGGGCTGGCGTTCGCACCGACGCTCTCACTCGTGCTCCTCTGGCACACGAACTGGCACACTCGCTGCTGCTGGAAGTGCCACTGCGACTGGTCCGCTCACTCCCAAACGCCTCATTAGCAGCACTCGGTGTGCTGCCACCAACACCTCGCTCCCGTCGACTCCTCACTCCACACTGACGAGGAGAGTGTGCTCATTGCCTCCGCCTCGGACGAGCTCCGCCACCTGCTCCATTCTTCCTCGCCGCTCGTCACCGTCACCGTCACCGTCTCCGACCTGGCCGAGCTGGCCGAGCTGGCCGAGCTGGCCGAGAACTGGCCGAGCTGGGGAGTTCTCCGAGCTCTTCGTGCTTCCCTGACTTCTCGTGCTTCCGTGCTTCCGCTGCTTCCGCTGCTTCCAGGGCTTCCGGTGCTTCCACTCGCCTCGCTCGATTCGCTCCCGCGTCACGATGCTACTGAGGCTGGGGCTGGCGTTCGCAACCGACGCTCTCACTCGTGCTCCCTCTGGCACACGAACTGGCACACTCGCTTGCTGCTGGAAGTGCCACTACGACTGGTCCGCTCACTCCCAAACGCCTCATTAGCAGCAACTCGGTGTGCTGCCACCAACACCTCGCTCCGTCGACTCCTCACTCCACACTGACGAGGAGAGTGTGCTCATTGCCTCCGCCTATCGGGGGGGACGAGCTCCGCCAGCTGGCCCTGGCGGCTCCAGCTGTGCGTGCTTTCTTCCTCGCGCGCGTCACGTGTCCGTGTCTTCCGACTCCGTCGACCGTCACTGGGTTGAGGCGTTCTGCACCCGACTCGGTTGCTGCCCCTGGCCGCCAGCTGGGTCCGAGCTGGGCCTACTCCGGACTGGTCCGCTCACTGGCCTCACCGACTCGTTGTGCTTGCTGGCGGAGTTCGCTTCCGACTGCTGCTCTTCGTGCTTTCCCTGACTGCTCATTCTCGGCCGTCTCGCTCGTTCCCGCTGACTTTCCGCTGCTTGGCCGAACCAGGGCTTCCGGTCGCCGAAGCTGCTCCACTTCGCTCCCTTCGCTCGATTCGCTCCCCGTCACGATGCTACTGAGGCTGGGGCTGGGCGTTCGCACCGACGCTCTCACTCGTGCTCCTCTGGCACACGAAACTGGCACACTCGCGTTGCTGCTGGAAGTGCCACTACGACTGCTCGCTCACTCCCAAACATTAGCGCACTCATTAGCCAGCACTCGGTGTGCTCATCTTTCAACTTACTTTATCTCGCACGTCGCGTCGACTCCTCACTCCACACTGACGAGGAGAGTGTGCATTGCCTCCGCCTCGGACGAGCTCCGCACACCTGCTCCATTTCTTCCTCGCCGCTCGTCACCGTTCACCGTCACCGTCTCCGACCTGGCCGAGCTGGCCGAGCTGGCCGAACTGGCCGAGCTGGCGGAGTTTCTCCGAGCTCTTCGTGCTTCCCTGACTTCTTCTCGTCGCTTCCGCTGCTTCGCTGCTTCCAGGGCTTCCGGTGCTTCCAATCGCCTCGCTCGCTTCGCTCCCCGTCACGATGCTACTGAGGCTGGGGCTGGCGTTCGCACCGACGCTTCTCACTCGTGCTCCTCTGGCACACGAACTGGCACACTCGCTGCTGCTGGAAGTGCCACTACGACTGGTCCGCTCACTCCCAAACGCTCAATTAGCAGCACTCGGTGTGCTGCCACCAACACCTCGCTCCGTCGACTCCTCACTCCACACTGACGAGGAGAGTGTGTTCATGGCCTCCGCCTCGGACGAGCTCCGCCACCTGCTCCATTCTTCCTCGGCCGCTCGTCACGTCACCGTCACCGTCTCCGACCTGGCCGAGCTGGCCGAGCTGGCGGAAATTCTCCGAGCTGTGCGTGCTTCCAGACTTCTCGTGCTTCCCGCTGCTTCCGCTGCTTCCAGGGCTTCCGGTGCTTCCACTCGCCTCGCTCGATTCGCTCCGCGTCACGATGCTACTGAGGCTGGGCTGGCGTTCGCACCGACGCTCTCACTCGTGCTCCCTCTGGCACACGAACTTGGCACACTCTGCTGCTTGACAGTGCCACTACGAACTGTGTCGCCACTCCAAACGGCCTCATTACAAGCACTCGGTGTGCTGCCACCAACACCTCCGCTCGTCGACTCCTCCCTCCACACTGACGAGGAGATGTGCTCATTGCTCCGCCTCGACGAGCTTCGCCACTCTTCTCATTTCTTTTGCGTTCGTCAGTCCACCGGTCACGTCTCACCTGGCGAGTCTGGCCAAATGGCGAGCTGCTTCTCCGAATCTCTTCGCTTCCTGACTTTCTGTTCGCTGCTTCCGCTGCTCCGCTGCTTCAGGCTTCCGGTGCTTCCACCTCGCCTCCTCGACTCGCTCCCGCGTCACGATTGCTACTGGGCTGGGGCTGGCGTTCGCAACCGACGCTCTCCATCGTGCTCTGGCACCACGAACTGCCCACTCGCTGCTTGCTGAAAGTGCATCTGCCGACTGGTGCCGTCACTCCCAAACGCCTCATTTAGCAGCACTCGTGTGCTAGATACCAACACGTTCGCTCCGTCGACTTCCTCACTCACACTGGACGAGAGAGTGTGCTCATTGCCCCCGCTCGGACGAAGCTCCGCCACCTGATCCCATTCTTCCTCGCCGCTCGTCACCGTCACCGTCACCGGTCTCCGACCTGGCCGAGCTGGCCGAACTGGCCGAGCTGGGGAGTTTTCCGAGCTCTTGCGTGCTTCCAGTCCTTCGTGCTTCCGCTGCTTCCAGGCTTCCGGTGCTCCGACTCGGCCTCGCTCGACTCGCTCCGCGTCTCGATGCTAACTGAGGCTGGGGCTGGCGGTTCGCAGCGACCGACGCTCTAACTTCGTGCTCCCTCTGGCACACACGAACTGGCAACAACTCGTGCTGCTGTTGAAGTGCCACTGCGACTGGTCCGCTCACTCCCAAACCCTTCATTAGCCCCACTCTGTGTGTTACCTCGACTTTTATTAGGCGGAATTTTTTTTCCTCTTTGCTTTCGGTTCTCGCTTTTCCTCGTTTTCTCCGTTTTTTCGTCGATTTGCTGTGTTTTATTTCTCGTATGATGTACTTTTTCTCTCTCCGGTTAAGACTTTTCTTTTTCTGTTTATTAATTTGCACGTTAACCTTTGTCTCATTCTCAATTTTTCCCGTTTTTCTTTTTTCTCTTCTCTCTGTCGGTTTTGTGTTTTAAATTTTCCTTTCATCTTTTTCGATTTATACTCAGAATTTTTAGTTATTTTTATTTTTGCGTTAGTTACCAACATGTTGATTATGTATCTTTTCATTCTTTCCATTCGTGGCCTTTTTATTCTGCCTGGTTATTTTACCTCTTCATGTTATGTTTTTTTTTTCTTGTAGGGTTTTTTTAAATTCCACTTTTTTGAATGACTTTTATCCCTTATTCCGACTTTTTTGATCATGGAGACCATTTCCTAACTCTATTTATTTATCAGTTACAGTTGAGTATTTTTGATATCATGGCAATATCGGGATTCACTCACGCCCTGTTCCTATTTGCTGGTCCCAAGTTCCGATCGGTGATAGCGTTTTCTTCCCCTGACCCCGTCATGCGCAGGGACTGCCTTCGTAGTCTCGGGGCGATCCAATTCTTTGTGGGCTCCTGGAGTTTAAATATCAAAAAATTACTTTTAGAACAATTTTATCGGGTTTCATATGTTGTTTTCCTTTCCTTGTGGTTATAAATCGGAATCCATAATGTTTTATCAAAATATAATTACCATATTGTGTGTTGGAAGAATGTTGTACACTTCTTTCCTCTTTGGAATACCGTAATTGTTAAGTCTATACACAATTTTATTTATATCTACTCCCGAGAACGTCTAGATCAGCTAGTATCCTAGTAAGGTCGGGCTTCTAGAAAATTGACTACCGCCGAATCTGCCGGGCGATAGTAGACTTATTGCTTTTCAATATCACCTGAAAATGTTAGCTGATTCGTAATGCAAAAAAAATATAAAAAGGAGTAGATTAATCAAATGTCAGGGCTTTGCTGGAAGACACTTTAATTCTTGTTTTACGACCAGGAGTGACATTTTAAAAAAACACATTATATTATGGTATATAATAGTATTGGATTGTTAAGGGCTTCTTAGGAACAAACATCCTACTTGATTGGTGTATATGCTACACCACAAAGGAAGAACGATGAAGAGCAGAACTCTTCGTAAATCCATGTCGATACGCGCGTGTGTCTCCGAGATAGAGTGGTTTGTGTGTGTAGGTGTGCGGAGAGGCTAGGCTTAGGCCTTATAACCCTATCACAATCGAGTCGAGCTGAATGGTGGAAGTGTTCAAATCACCCTTGGGGGAATCTGTTTTAAGTGCCCATGTCATGACCCAACCCAAATACAGGCAAATTCTCAACATATAGTAGGCGGAAATCCTTCATTTATTTCACGGAATTTGTGATAATTCGTAACCGACCGCTGCCGATTCGTCAATTTCCCTCAGGCCGGTCATTGAGTATTTTAGGAGGACTATTGTTTTCCTCTCACCGCTTAATGGCTGCGTGCCACCAGTTTAACCAGAAACGTTATTGCTGTTAAGAATTCCTCTAATCAACTGTATGTACTATTTGGAATAGGAACAAATGATATAATAACATTCGCTTTTATTACCAGACCAACAAAGGGTCGGTCCAAGTCCGCCGCAGAACGAAGGAGCACCGATGTAGGGTGGATTCTTTTTGCTCCAAATGTAGTTCCAATTATCATAGCTTGACTGGACATGTTAGTGCGTTAAATTTCACTTATTATGCATTTTGGAGCACATTACCGACAATTCTCGCTTTTATCCGAAGTGCCCATGTACTAGATCTAAAATGAATGCAACAGCACTTTATATAAAAGCGCTACTAAGCTAACGCAGCCGTACCTCCGGTAACCGAAATATACTGTTGGGACCTAATGGCACTTCGGTCGGACTTAACGGAATACGTGGCCTCTTTTGACGATGCCTAACAATATACATCTTAAGAAATTGTCAAACAACGTAAGTAGTATACAACATATGACCTCGAGAAACACTAACGTAATTAAAGAGAGAGGAGTCATGGCTAGCACAAAAAGTGGGCCGAAAAATTGTATAGGAGGTTCAATATAACATGCACGAATTGCGCCAGTGTTTAGTTCTTCAAAACGGTTACCAAGTTCGCTGGCGAGAGCTTTTGAACTTCGCGTAACAAATTTTCAATAATTTCGGGGTGTTGCTCTATCCGCATCGGTATGGTATGTGACTTCGGACATTCGGAGGTTCTATTAGGGTAGGAAGCCTTTCGTGGAACCTGCTTTTGC
>QEYB01000231.1:27500-37353 GCA_017562135.1 Dipylidium caninum | reverse complement strand
ACTGACAACACGGCGACTATCCCAATTACGTGGCAGCCCCCACTCTACAAGGAGGCCACACAACATACAATAAAGCCACCTCCCGACGTGGTGCTACCCACGCCGGTCATCACCAACGTAGACAACCTCAGACACGAACACTGGCCAACCGCGCACTAACACGGAGGGATGCATTCACCGCTCCAGCAAATCACATCCAACCCGCCGAGTCCTAGAATCTCGAGAAAGTCCGACCTGCCCACGTCTCACCATGCAGACTACAGCCACCACTAGCCCACGCAGTGACATTGATGAGTGGGACTACCTTCGCAAATAGGCCAAAGGAGCCGTACCACGCAATAGCGCGCAAGCTACCTCGTATCTAGTACACACTCATTCATCATTCACTCGCTCATTAACTCACGGCTAATTGCGTACCCGAGTCAGTGACAGCCCTGACATACGCCTGCCAGGATAGCCCCGCTGGAGAGTGAGCATCCAGACGCGTCGTCACACACCCACTGCACTGACCCTCCTCCCCTCCTACACCTCAAATCCTCGTCCACACACTCGCAGATATAATGCAACCCACTACCCCCCCCACCGCAGAGGCCAAGCCAACGCTCAGCCCACCCGCGCCCAAGGAAGCTAAACGCCAGGCACACTGGTCCCACGGCAGCAGCAACGCCTATGCATCTAACCACACATCTAGGAGGATGGGAGACCCACAATAGCCCCAACACACACACGCGCTGGGTCTATGGGACCCGGCTACCGCACTAATATACATATGCGGAGCATGTCCCCATATATAACATAGCTGTGCCAAACAACTACCAATCATCAGATCTAAGCTAATGGTACACAGTTCTGCCCAACTGACTTATCATCAGAGCATAACATGAGAGTGAAGCGTAGGAGTGATCGAGGGGCGAAGTGCCTCACACCTCACTATCCCACCAACCAATACTTTCAGTTTCACCTGTGAGACCGCGGAACGCGAAGAAGCGCAACGCACACTGCAACACCCATCGCTTGAGAAGTTACGCCGCACGCATGCGTCTATGTCTAACAAGGCATCCATCGTCATCCGTCCATCCGTCATCCTTCACCATTGACTAATGGAACTGAACTAAAAGACAGAGGTAGACAGCAGCCAGCCGCCAGCCAGCCAGCCACCAGCCACCAGCCAGCACAACTGACTGTAGCATGCACATGAAGCGCTCAGTGCCCCAATCTAGCGAATAGGATAGACTCATACTCGCAGTGGTGATAGTGCTCGAAACTCACTTCTCCCCGACGCACATTAAGTCGTCTACAAACATCGTCTCCACACCATCCAAAATTGATAGTCGTATCGACCCCGTGCAGCACCACACAATCCGCGCACACTTTATGGCCTACCTCTGGCATTGCACTACCCAGCCAGACCACTGCGGCCACGATCACACTGGCCCCGTGTGTTAGCGACAAGATGGATACAGAAGCTATCTACGCCTCCCGCATGGCAGGCCCAATGTATCTTGCGTCTTTGGCTGGGATTCCAACTTAGAAAGGCGTTGCAGTTATCCTCAATGGTAGCCTCCACCATTGCATCGACCATCACATATACCCAATTGTTGAACCTTCGGTTCCTCCACACAGCAACGACAATCGCATTCACTCGTCTTCACAATCGGCCATCAGTAGGTAAAACTAACCGTCTCACGACGTCTTAACCCAGCTCACTTCCCTATTAGGTGTGAACAATCCAACGCTTCGTAATTCTGTTCACCAATGATAGGAAGATCCGACATCGAAGGATCAAAAAGCGACTCCGCTATAACGTCTTCGCCGCCACAAGCATTTATCCCCCTGGGTACTTTCTTATACACCTCTGCTTCACAACTCGATATATCGCATATCAAAAGATCGTAGCCGCGACTTTCACGCGTCTGATTCTTACTGAAAATCAAAATCAAGCACTTTTGAACTCTACGCCAAGCGTTTCTGTCCCGGAGATCACCTGGCGACACTGCTTACAATTTGACAGAACTTACCGCCCCATCAAAACTCCCGCTGACAATTCTTCAGATCGGTCGCACGTCGCACACACTGACTATAACACCCAGTCCGCGCCGTATACCCACCACAGCTCCACTAACCAATCAATGAGCCAGCGAGCAGATCTACATAGACGACCAACTGATAGGCGGACCTGGTCAGCATCACTGCGGCCAATCAGCGCAAGCCATGATGTCGACGAGGGTACACGGGCTCCCACAGCAGGCCGGAGCAGTTTGCTTGCAGATGGCCAAGTATAGCTCATTCATTCATATGATATTTCCTCAACCTAATATCGAAGAAACACCGCTTCACTGATAAGTTAAGTAAAACAATGATTAGTTGTCGTTCACCTGTCGTCCCGTACATCGCCGTATCAGGGAGGCGAGTAGTCGATGCTCCACTTACGCTACTACCGCCATGTCTTCATCAAAGTCTGGACTAGAGTCAAGCTGTCAACAGTTCGTTGCCGTTTCCCGCTGATGCGCAATGCCCGTTCCATTGGCTTGTCGTAGATATAGAGTAGGCGACAGTAGGGATCTCGTTAATTCCATTTCATGCGCGTCACTAATAGATGACAGGGCATTGGCTACCGTAAGAGAGTCATAGTTACTCCGCCGTTACCCCGCTTTGTTGAATTTCTTCACTTGATCATCAGAGCATGGCGAAATTCACATTGCGTCATAATCGGATCATGCAACATCGCAACTGCTTTGTTGGACTTAGACAGTCGATCCAGGTCCGGCGCGAGTGCGACTAGCTGTTTCGCAGTCAAAACACAATGCCCCCCGACAGGTTAAGGACGGAACGCGAGTGCACCACCCGTATAGCCCCTCATATTGACAAGCTACAATCAGCTTGCCAACGCCAATCCGAGCCTCAGGCTTACGGGGCGCACATGCAGCTGGCGAGGCCGGCCCACGGCCACTTTGCCCTCCTCCAGACCAACCAGGTCCCCATTCCTTCAGCATGACGCAAGGCATGCAAGAAGGCACAACGACCAATCTGAGGCCGCACCACGATGGCGAGCAACGACGCAACCCCACGGCCAGCTCGAGCCTGAGGCGAGCACATCTCTTTACTCCAGCCTGCTTGACTCAGCCCTCAGGCCAATTCCTATTCCCGAGGTCTAGGCAGTCAAATATTGCCGACTTCCCTTACCTACATTATTCCAGTGCCAGAGGCCTCTTCACCTCGGAGACCTGAATCGGATATGGTACGCCCGCCACGAAGAATAAATTTACGCCTCCCTCGGATATTTTCACTGGTCGACCAGAGCATCCCGGACACCAGCAAGGAGGGTGGGCTTTGCGCTGATCCCTAATCTCCGGGACAACCCGATATCCTGCGAGGTGACCGTCCTTCACAAAGAAAAGAAAACTCTTCCCGGAACTCTTGCGACGTCTCGAGTTTGTTTGCGTTGCCGCGCTGATGCGCTCACCTACCCCGGACGAGACGACCATTCACCACGTGTATTAGACATGCGAAATATGGCCACCCGAGCGAGTGGAAGACGATCCACCACCCATTTCCGTGGTGTGTCGGAATATTAACCCGATCTTTCGCTCCGAGCTGCCAGCATACATGCACACACATCACACACACGCACGCACGCCACACACAGAAAGAGCACCCAACGACCTCCGTACCGAGTCACCGGATCGCTTAGGACCGCCTGACCCATGACAATTCTGTTCCCATGAAACCCTTCTCCACTCGCCCTCAAGCTCTCATGAATATTTTGCTACTACACCAAGATCTGCACCCGGCTCTCCACCCAGGCCACGCCCGAGGCTTCTACGGCGACCCTCCACTCGCCATCGCAATCATGCCTGACCCTGCCGACCACCAGCCAACGCGTAACGCAGCACAGTTGCCCAACCTCCGCCCAGCTTCGATGACGCCCGAGTATACGTCCGACCCTCCTAGCCCATCCATTTTCAGGGCTGTCAATATTCGGCAGTTGATCTTACACACTTCCTATCGATGCCGACTCTCCATGGCACCGTCCTGCAGTCTTTATTAACAACACCTTTCTGGGTATCATGAGCGTCAGTTTATGGCACCTAACCGGAGCGTTGGTTCATCCCACAGCGCCAGTTCTGCCTTACCAAAAATGGTGCCATGGATTCGACATCAACCGCCTCGACTCCTGAGCCATGACCCACGCGCCAACAATAGCGGGGCGATCGAGGCCTCATCACCCATTAAAGTTTGACAATAGGTAAGCTCGTTTCGAATCCCAGCCTCTAATCTATCGCTTACCCGGATAAAACGAGATCCAATAGAATGCCAGCTTATGCGCTGAGAAACTCGATGGAACGCAGTCTAGCTGAAGATGTGTGGTCGTGCGTTACATCACGTTTGACGTATCTATGTGGCACGTCAGATCGCTACGTCTCTCACCATGAGTCTTGGCTTCAACCTACAAGCATTATTCTACCATCTTTCGGGCGTCTCAACTTTATGCTCATTTGCACGCCCCGTGAGACGCAACGACCGGGTAGTACTCGAACACACCAGCGACATTAACACCACACACGTCCGAACCTTACCAAAGTCTATACCCACACCATGACGGCCCGGTATGCGCCCGCCGCCTCGACTTGCACACATGCACAGCGAAAGAGCGCCTAACAACTGGATCTCACCACGTCGCTCCACATCCCGTCCACCGCCACAATCAGAATCGTAAGAACAAGGACACAGCCTAGCCTCACTTCTCACTACGCCTCGGACCGGATGTGTAGTACCCTTTGATCGCATACATTTAGACTCCTTGTCCAGTGTTCAAGAGTCGGTAAGCTCTCACCACAGCGCCACTACTCACACCCACGCACCCATGCCGCTGAAAGCATGAGCGGCCGAACACTTCCTATAGCGTGCCGAACCGCCGCCGGCTCCGCTCCATTGACCGACGCACACACTCACCCATGCCCAACACGCAACAAAATGACGGCCCGCCAATGCAATTAACTCTCACACATCCCGTGATACGGCGCGCCGGATGCCGCAATCATCACCTCAGGCCACCACTAGACAGTTATACGAAGAGAAACGAATGGGCGACAAGACCCGATGTCTGCACGTCCCTCAAATACCCACCGTCGGTCGCCGAGAGTCGAACGCCCCCCTCCCACAGGCGCGGCCAGAGATCACGCACAGGCTGCCGCCCGACCCCACGTTACGTGAGTGCACGATCACCACTCGGCAAGCACCCAGAGACCAACCCGCCGCCCGCTTCCACTCACTCCCCGCTTTATCTGAACCACCAGCCGTTACCTGACACCAAACGTAACGCCAATACACGACTCGACCACGTAGACTGGCAAACACCGGTCGTGGCACACTGCGAGAAAGTCACAGCAGGGCCCGTCCACTGAGTATAGCCCGCAACAGCCCCGCACGCATACTTAGAGCTTTCAACCCCCCAAGGTGGTATCCAACACCCAGCCCCAGCTCCCAACCAAAAGCGCACTACTGCATCTACCTCGGCCCAACTCCCACAATCGCTAGCTGAATCCTTCCGGGCTGGCGCATGACGCACTCCTTTAACCTGCTATGACGGTTTCACGTACTCTTTCACTATCCTCTTCAGATGCTTATTCCAAACTTCCCTCACCGACTTGTTCGCTATCGGACTCGATGTCACGTCTTAGACTTGGATAGTCATACCACCCACTTTGGGCTTCAATCTCAAACAACCGACTACCGTCGCCTGTGAAACCGCCATCACTTGTCTGCGACCCCACCGTACTGGCCTCTCACCTCTTTGGCCAAATCCAGTCACAACCAACTCATTGCGGAACTTCGGTGGACGCGGCCCCAGCTAAGCCGACCCACACACCACATTGCCAACAGCGAAACGCGCAGCTTACGGTGCTGGGCTTCTTCCCTTTCACTCCCGTTACTCAAATCCGTTAGTTTCTTTTCCTCACGCTTATTTATATGCTTAAGTTTCACCCCCACCCCCCCCCCCCCCCCCCCCTGGGTTATTCACGTCTATCCGGGTTCAGGCACTGAACCACACCGTTAGCATAGCTATAGATTAGCATAGCATAGCATAGCATAGCATCCTTGTAATCCCCAGCCCAACCGAGGTTAACATGGATGACAAACATACAATGACAATGCAGCGTACAAGAGCAAAATGTTAACACTACGATCTTCGCGCACAGCGCCACCAACACGAGGAGCGCAACTCGCCGACAAAACTCCGCCACGACCGTAGACGCAGACTAAAACAGGAACGCCTACCCGCCCTAGCACTAATCCCTGCTCACATCCACCCTAATCCACTGTGCACCAGTAGCCAGCCGTCGGTAAACATCGCTAGACACACACACACACACACACACACACGCGGCACGACACATAGTGCACATTAGGCACCCCACAAGGCATTGACGGAAGGCACCACTCAGCCGAGTGGAGCCTGCGGCTTAATTTGGACTTCAAACACGGGCCCAAAAAACTCACCCGGCCGGACACTATGAGGATTGAAGATTGATGGCTCTTTCTTGATTTGGTGGTTTGGTGGTGCATGGCCGTTCTTAGTTGGTGGCGATTTGTCTGATTAATTCCGATAACGAACGAGACTCCAACTGCTAATTAGTGCGTTGTCACTGCTTCCTGCGTAGGCGGTTGCTGGACGAGGCTGCTGTCGTGGGCGTGATGCTTTTCTCATGTCCTCGTCTGCCTCCTCCCTCTCCCGTCCTTCCTCGCCTCCTCCTTCGGATGGATGATGGATGGACGGATGGATGGATGGGTGACGGTTGGGCGGATGGATGTGGGGTTGTGCTTGCGCGGTCGGCGTCGGCGTTAGCCTCGGGTGCGGCGCGAATGCCTACTTCTTAGAGGGACAAGCGGGAGAAGCCGCACGAAATAGAGCAATAACAGGTCTGTGATGCTTAGATGTCCGGGGCCGCACGCGCGCTACATTGACGGTGCCAGCGAGTGAGACTCCTGGTCTGAGAGGCTGGGTAAACTGGTCAATCACCGTCACACGGATCGGGCTTGGAATTGTCCCCGTGAACGAGGAATTCCTAGTAAGTGCAAGTCATAAGCTTGCGCTGATTACGTCCCTGCCCTTTGTACACACCGCCCGTGCTATACCGTTGAATGGTTTAGTAAGGTCCTTGGATCGTGCCATTGTGACGTTCGCGAGAGGGGATCGTCCAGCAGGCGTTGAGAAGAGCCGAACTTTATCATTTAGAGAAGTAAAGTCGTAAAACAAGGTTTCCGTAGGTGAACCTGCGTTAAGGATCATTACGCGTTCTACTTTGTGTGTTGTGTGGTAGGTGGCGACGCGTCGTTGTTGCCGTGGTCGTCGCTGTGCCAATCTGGCTATCTCGCCACCTTAGCCATCTAGCTGTGGCTAGTTAGCTAGGGTGGGCGTTATTGTTTTACCCGCTAACGATGGGGTGCCTGATCTGCCTAACGCCTGAGGTCGGGTATGCTCGCCTCCGCCTACTCCCACTCCTGCTCCTCATTGTATATGTGTGTGTGTGTGTGTGAGCGTGAGGTTGAAGTGTAGGTGAGGCCGGTCCATACCGGGCGGCAGAAGAGTGCGTGTATACGCGTGTGTATGCATGCGCGAGGCGTAAGAGGTTGGGACTGCAGTTGTTGTTGTTGTTGCTGCTGGCCTGAGCGATTTGGACTGCGGGCTACGGCGACGAGTTGTGGACTGTGGACCTCCGCCC
The DNA here is from genome assembly GCA_017562135.1 of Dipylidium caninum. Taxonomy (NCBI): domain Eukaryota; kingdom Metazoa; phylum Platyhelminthes; class Cestoda; order Cyclophyllidea; family Dipylidiidae; genus Dipylidium; species Dipylidium caninum. The sequence goes on along the minus strand of QEYB01000231.1, from coordinate 29,629 downwards.
CGTCATGTGTCGCATCAGTGTACTGCGGTGTGTTCGACTGAGCGTTTGACTCGGTCGAAGTGGGCGCTTCTGTGAGTGAGGATTGGGTGGGCTCGGTTCACCCGATCGCGCCTGCTACGAAGTGTGTCCCTCGGTGTGTTGGCACCGTCGACATGCTATTCACGCACATCCATTGTGCGTGGATATAACTGGGCTCGCTTTTAGCGGCCATCATGCAACTAACTGTATGCGGGGATCACTCGGCTCGTGTGTCGATGAAGAGTGCAGCCAACTGTGTGAATTAGTGTGAATCGCAGACTGCTTTGAACGTCGACATCTCGAACGCACTTTGCGGCCACAGGCTTGCCTGTGGCCACGTCTGTCCGAGCGTCGGCTTATAAACTATCGCTACGCGTAACAAGTAGCGGCTTGGAGGATTGCCCGACTTCCACATGCCCTGGGGCGTGCAGTGTGTAGAGCAGGCTGAGGCTGAGGCTGAGGCTGAGGCTGAGGCATGCGGCTGCGGGGATGGGGTGTGTCGAGGCTTCCTCTCAAGGTGTCGTCGCGTTAGGCGGCCTGGAGATGCGGTAGTTGAGCGAAATGGCGGGTGGCTGCGATAGGAGCGAATGTTGCCTGCCGGTCTTGCTATCCCTGAGGTCCACCGGGTGTTTGGGTGGCTGTTTGTTGGTGCCTGCCCATCTGCCCCTATGTGCCCCTATGTGCCCCTATGTGTCCGTGCCCGCGTGTGTGTGTGTGTGTGTGTCCTCACGCGTGTTACCACGGCCTGGCTAGCTGGTGCACAGTGGATAGGGTGGAGCGTGAGCAGGGGATTAGTGCTAGTGGGGGGATAGGCGTTCTCTGTGTTTAGCTGCGGTCTACGGTCGTGGCGGAGTTTGTCGGCGCGGTTGCGCTCTCGTGTTGGTGGCGCTGTGCACGCCGTAGATCGTAGTGTTAACATTTGCTCTTGTCGCTGCCATTGTCATTGTATCGTTGTCTCCATGTGTACATCCTCGGTTGGGCTGGGGCTATACCATGGCTATGCTATGCTATGCTATGCTATGCTATGCTATGCTACGGCTGTGGTTCACGCCTGCCCTGACCTCGGATCAGACGTGAATACCCGCTGAACTTAAGCATATAAATAAGCGGAGGAAAAGAAACTAACAAGGATTCCCTGAGTAACGGCGAGTGAAAAGGGAGAAAGCCCAGCACCGAAGCCTGCGGCGGTTTCGCTGTTAGGCAATGTGGTGTGTGGGTCGGCTAGCGGGGCCGCCGCTCCACCCGAAGTCCAGCAGTGAGTATGGTTGTGACTGGATTTGGCCCAAAGAGGGTGAGAGGCCCGTACGGGTGGGGTCGCAGACAAGTGAGGCGGTTCACCAGGCCGACCGTAGAGTCGGGTTGTTTGAGATTGCAGCCCAAAGTGGGTGGTAGACTCCATCCAAGGCTAAATACGTACACGAGTCCGATAGCGAACAAGTACCGTGAGGGAAAGTTGAAAAGCACTCTGAAGAGAGAGTAAAGAGTACGTGAAACCGTATGCAGGTAAACGGGTGGCGTCAAGCCGCCAGCCCGGAGGATTCAGCTAGCCGAGTTGTGGGAGTTGGCCGAGGTAGATGCAGTAGTCCGCTCTTTGGTTGGGAGCGGGGCTGGGTGTGTGGATACCCCCCTTGGGGGTTGACACGCATCTAATGCTATGCGTGCCGGGGCTGGTTGCCGGTGCATACTACTCAGTGGACGGGCCACTCGGCTGGTGCACTTTCTCCGCGGTGTACGCCACGACCGGTGGTGTTGCCAGTCTACCGTGGTCGAGTCGTGCCTACTTGGCGTTACGTTGGTCGTCAGGTCAACGGGCTAGGTGGTCACGATCGCGGGCGGAGTGAGTGAACGGCGCGGCGCGGTGCTCTGGTGCTGTCGCGTGTGATCGTGCACTCACCGTCAACGGTGGGTCGGCGCAGCTCTGCCGTGATCTCTCCCCTGTGGGGAGGGGGAGGCCGTCGACTCCTCGGCGGGCCACGGTGGTATTAGGGACTGTGCAAAGCATCGGTCTTGTCCGCCCCATTCGTCTCCTCGTATCACTCGTCAGTGGTGGCCGAGGTGATGATTGCGGCATCCGGCGCGCGCGTATCACGGGTGTGAGAGATTAATTGCAT
>QEYB01000231.1:12500-22500 GCA_017562135.1 Dipylidium caninum | reverse complement strand
TGCTGGCAGCGGTGAATGCATCCCCCTCCGTGTTAGTGCGCGGGTTGGCCAGTTGTCAGTGTCTGAGGTCTGTCTACCGTTGGTGATTGCCCGGCGTGGGTAGACCAGCGTCGGGGAGGTGGGCTTTATTGTCTTGTTGTGTGCCGCCTCCTTGTAGACGTGGGGCTGCCACGTATTCGGGGTGTCGCCGTGTGTCAGTACGGGGACTGGCTGGTTCTGTTAAAGGCCCGCGATTTGCCTTGATGTTGCGGCGCGCGGGCCTGTGCATGTTGATAAGCGGGGGACTGCCTAATGTTGCTCTGTAGGTGTTGTGAGCAAGTGTGCGCGTGCGCAGTGTGCAGTGCAGCATATAGGCAGTTGCCGATGATGCGGATTGTTGATGTGGTGGTGATGGGGTTAGGTCCAGAGCCTTCCCTACTACCCTTCGACCGTCTGTGTCTATACACGTGCGCGTGTGTGCGTGTTTATTGTGAGATTGCGCCCGTACTCCTCGTGGGAGGTGGGTGCACGGCCGTGAGATGCGCCAGTGTGTACATGTGCCCGTGTGTGGGTGTGTGTGTATATGCCAGTGTTGGCACTTGTACACCTTGGTGCATTGCGGATGTTGTGAGGAGAATGTGTGTGCCCGTGCCCGTGCCCGTGCCCGTGCTGTGCCTGTGCCCTTGCCATGCCCATGCTCATGTCCGTGTGTGGATGTGGATGTGGATATGGATGTGAGTGTGGGTGGGTGGGAGGGAGGGAGGGAGGGATGTGTGCACGAGTGGGAGACTGGGCGGTAGGCGGCTCTAGCGGGGCAGTCGCCTATCCTTCCACCTCCTCCTCGCCCTCCTCTGTCCCACCTATGGGGCCTATGGGGCCTATGGGGCCTATGGGCCTATGGGGCCTGTGGTCGGCCTCTCCTCCTCCTCCTTCTTCCGCTGGCCGGTCTCATCTGGTGTGAATTACCTGGTTGATCCTGCCAGTAGTCATATGCTTGTCTCAAAGATTAAGCCATGCATGTCTCAGTGCAGGCCTTGGTACGGTGAAACCGCGAATGGCTCATTAAATCAGCTATGGTTTATTGGATCTTACCCGTTAAATGGATAACTGTAATAACTCTAGAGCTAATACATGCCTCGATGCCCTGACCGCGCTGACCGCTTGGCGGGTCTGTCGACCTGCCGGTTGGACGGCGGGGATGGGTGCACTTATTAGATCAGAAGCCAACCGACTGCGCGCATGCGGCTTTGAGTGGTGCTGCGCGGGTTGAGGCACTTCTGGTGACTCTGGATAATTGTTACAGATCGCAGTTGGCCGTGTGTCGGCGACGGTCCTTCAAATGTCTGCCCTATCAACTTTCGATGGTAGGTGACCTGCCTACCATGGTGATAACGGGTAACGGGGAATCAGGGTTCGATTCCGGAGAGGGAGCCTGAGAAACGGCTACCACTTCCAAGGGAGGCAGCAGGCGCGCAAATTACCCACTCCCAGCACGGGGAGGTGGTGACGAAAAATACCGATGCGGGACTCCTTAAAGAGGCTCCGTAATCGGAATGAGTGGACTCTAAATCCTTTCACGAGGATCAATTGGAGGGCAAGTCTGGTGCCAGCAGCCGCGGTAACTCCAGCTCCAATAGCGTATATTAAAGTTGCTGCAGTTAAAAAGCTCGTAGTTGGATCTCGGTTGCATTGTCGCCTCCCGGTACTTGGGCGGCTGGTGTGTGGCCTACGGTGCACTGTAGTGGTGTTGCTGCGCCGGCCCGTCTGTCTGTTCGCCTGTTCGTTGGCTCGCCTTGTCGCTGATCGCCTGATCGCCCGCCCGTTATGAGGTGCGCGTGACTGCGTGCGGAGTGTCGCCTGGCGGTCTGTGTTCCGCCATCGTGTGGCCTCTTCGCGTGGGCCATTGTGTGCTTGCGGTGTTGACGGTGTTGACGATTTTGGCGGTGTTGGCGAGCGGCGGCGGCAGCGGGGGCATTTGGTGGTGGCGGCGCTGTGGCGGTGTTGCCGGGGCCATTAATTAGCACTGTCGCGTCAAGCTGGGGGGTCGGCGGTGCCACCTTTGAGCCATGTCTGTGGCCTCACGGTCGCAGGTGTGGGCGGGTGTCGGATAGGGCCCTGCATACGCTGTGGGGCCTGTCGGCCCGTCTGCATGCCTTTGGATGCCCTTCAAAAGGTGTCTGTGGGCGGATGGCACGTTTACTTTGAACAAATTTGAGTGCTCAAATCAGGCCGAGGTTGCCTGAAAAGTTTTGCATGGAATAATGGAATAGGACTTCGGTTCTATTTCGTTGGTTTTCGGATCCGAAGTAATGATCAATAGAGACAGGCGGGGACGTTTGTATGGCTGCGCTAGAGGTGAAATTCATGGACCGTAGCCAGACAGACTAAAGCGAAAGCATTCGTCAAGCATGTTTTCATTGGCCATGAGCGAAAGTCAGAGGCTCGAAGACGATCAGATACCGTCCTAGTTCTGACCATAAACGATGCCAACTGACGATCCGTGGTGGTAGTGCAGAAGCAACCTTCCCCACGGGCAGTCCCGGGAAACCCTTAAGTCTTTGGGTTCCGGGGGAAGTATGGTTGCAAAGCTGAAACTTAAAGGAATTGACGGAAGGGCACCACCAGGAGTGGAGCCTGCGGCTTAATTTGACTCAACACGGGAAAACTCACCCGGGCCGGACACTATGAGGATTGACAGATTGATGGCTCTTTCTTGATTTGGTGGTTGGTGGTGCATGGCCGTTCTTAGTTGGTGGAGCGATTTGTCTGGTTAATTCCGATAACGAACGAGACTCCAACCTGCTAATTAGTGCGTTTGTCCACTGCTCCTGCGTAGGCGGTGCTGGACGAGGCTGCTGTCGTGGGCGTGATGCCTTCTCCATGTCCTCGTCTGCCTCCTCCTCCTCCTCCTCCGTCCTTCCTCCGCCTCCTCCTTCGGATGGATGGATGGATGGGTGGATGGATGGATGGATGGGTGGACGGTTGGGCGGATGGATGTGGGGTTGGTGCTTGCGGCGGTCGGCCGGTCGGGCGTTAGCCTCCGGGTGCGGCGCGAATGCCTACTTCTTAGAGGGACAAGCGGGAGAAGCCGCACGAAATAGAGCAATAACAGGTCTGTGATGCCCTTAGATGTCCGGGGCCGCACGCGCGCTACATTGACGGTGCCAGCGAGTGAGACCCTCCTGGTCTGAGAGGGCTGGGTAAACTGGTCAATCACCGTCACGACAGGGATCGGGGCTTGGAATTGTCCCCCGTGAACGAGGAATTCCTAGTAAGTGCAAGTCATAAGCTTGCGCTGATTACGTCCCTGCCCTTTGTACACACCGCCCGTCGCTACTACCGATTGAATGGTTTAGTAAGGTCTTGGATCGGTGCCATTGTGACGTTCGCCGAGAGGGGATCGTCCAGCAGGCGCTGAGAAGACGACCGAACTTGATCATTTAGAGGAAGTAAAAGTCGTAACAAGGTTTCCGTAGGTGAACCTGCGGAAGGATCATTACGCGTTCTACTTTGTGTGTGTGTGTGTGTGTGGTGGCGACGCGGTCGTTGTTATCGTGGTCGTCGCTGTGCAATCTGGTTATCTCGCCCACCTTAGCCATCTAGCTATGTCTGGCTAGTTAGCTAGGGTGGGCGTTATTTTTTACCCGCTACGATGGGGTGCCTGATCTGCCTAACGCCTGAGGTCGGGTATGCTCGCCTCCGCCTACTCCTCCTGCTCCTCATTGTGTGTGTGTGTGTGTGTGCGTGAGCGTGAGGTTGAAGGGTGCAGGTGAGGCCGGTCCATACCGGGGCGGCAGAAGAGTGCGTGTGCATACGCGTGTGTATGCATGCGCGAGGCGTAAGAGGTTGGGACCTGCAGTCGTCGTGTTGTTGTTGAGGTTGCTGGCCTGAGCGATTTGGACTGCGGGCTACGGCGACGAGTTGTGTGGACTGTGGACCTCCGCCCCGTCATGTGTCGCAATTCAGTGTACTGCGTGTGTTCGACTGAGCGTTTGACTCGGTCGAAGTAGGCGCTTCCTGTGAGTGAGGATTGGGTGGGCTCGGTTCACCCGATCGCGCCTGCTACGAGGTGTCCCTCGGTTTGGCACGCTGGCATGCTATTCACGCACACTGTGCGTGGATATAACTGGGTCGCTTTTAGCGGCCATCATGCAACTAACTGTATGCGGTGGATCACTCGGCTCGTGTGTCGATGAAGAGTGCAGCCAACTGTGTGAATTAGTGTGAATCGCAGACTGCTTTGAACGTCGACATCTCGAACGCACTTTGCGGCCACAGGCTTGCCTGTGGCCACGTCTGTCCGAGCGTCGGCTTATAAACTATCGCTACGCGTAACAAGTAGCGGCTTGGAGGATTGCCCGACCTTCCACATGCCCTAGGGCGTGCAGGTGTGCAGCGTGCAGGCGCTGAGGCTGAGGCTGAGGCATGCGGCTGCGGGGATGAGGTGTGTCGAGGCTTCCTCTTAAGGTGTCGTCGCGTTAGGCGGCCTGGAGATGCGGTAGTTGAGCGAAATGGCGGGTGGCTGCGCATAAGAGCCGAATGTTGCCTGCCGGTCCTGTGCCATCCCCTGAGGTCCACCGGGTGTTTGGGTGGGGCTGTTTGTTGGTGCCTGCCCATCTGACCTATGTGCCCCTATGTGCCCTATGTGTCCGTGCCCGCGTGTGTGTGTGGTGTGTGTTCCTCACGCGTGTTACACGGCCTGGCTAGCTGGTGCACAGTGGATAGGGTGGAGCGTGAGGGGATAGTGCTAGTGGCGGGATAGGCGCTCTGTGTTTAGCTGCGGTCTACCGGTCGTGGCGGAGTTGTGCGCGGTTGCGCTCCGTGTTGGTGGCGCTGTGCACGCGTAGATCGTAGTGTTAACATTTGCTCTTGTCGCTGCCATTGTCATTGTATCAGTTGCTGCACTCCATGTGTAATCTCGGTTGGGCATGGGGCTATACCATTGGCTATCTATGCAAATGCGAATGCTATGCTGCTGTGGGTTCACGCCTGCCCTGACCTCGCAGACGTGAAATACCCGCTGACTTAAGCATATAAATAAGCGGAGGAAAAGAAACGTAACAAAGGCAGACGGCGAGTGTGAACACACCATGCACCACCGCCGGCCGCACGACAACACACACATACACACAACACAGGGAGGGGCAGGAGGAGGCGCGCGAGCATACCCGACCTCAAGGCGTTAGGCAGATCAGGCACCCCAATCGCAGCGGGTAAATGAATAACGCCCACGCTAGCTAACATTAGCCACATAGCTAGGCTAAGGTGGCGAGATAACCAGATTGCACAGCGACGACCACGGATAACAACGACACGTCGCCAGCCACACAGACACACAAAGTAGAACGCGTAATGATCCTTCGCAGGTTCACGGAAACCTTGTTACGACTTTTACTTTCCTCTAAATGATCAAGTTCGGTCGTCTTCTCAGCCGCCTGCCGGACGATCCCTCTCGGCGAGCGTCACAATGGCACCGATCCAAGGGACCTTACTAAACCATTCAATCGGTAGTAGCGACGGGCGGTGTGTACAAAGGGCAGGGACGTAAATCAGCGCAAGCTTATGACTTGCACTTACTAGGAATTCCTCGTTCACGGGGGACAATTCAAGCCCCGATCCCTGTCGTGACGGTGATTGACCAGTTTACCCAGCCCTCTCAGGCCAGAAGGTCTCACTCGCTGGCACCGTCAATGTAGCGGCGTGCGGCCCCCGGACATCTAAGGGCATCACAGACCTGTTATTTGCTCTATTTCGTGCGGCTTCTCCCGCTTGTCCCTCTAAAAAGAAGTAGGCATTTCGCGGCCGCACCCGGTGGCTAACGCCCGACCGGCCGACCGCCGCAAGCCACCAACCCCACGTCCATCCGCCCAACCGTCCATCCATCCATCCCATCCATCCGTCCACCCATCCATCCGAAGGAGGAGGCGGAGGAAGGACGCGAGGAGGAGAGGAGGAGGAGGAGGAGAGGACGAGGACATGGAGAAGGCATCACGCCACGACAGCAGCCTCGTCCAGCACCGCCTACACAGGAGCAGTGGACAAACGCACTAATTAGCAAGGTTGGAGTCTCGTTCGTTATCGGAATTAACCAGACAAATCGCTCCACCAACTAAGAACGGCCATGCACCACCAACCACCAAAATCAAGAAGAGCCATAATCTGTCAATCCTCATAGTGTCCGGCCCGGTGAGTTTTCCCGTGTTGAGTCAAATTAAAGCCGCAGGCTCCACTCCTGTGGGTCCTTCCGTCAATTCCTTTAAGTTTCAGCTTTGCAACCATACTTCCCCCGGAACCCAAAGACTAAGGGTTTCCGGGGACTGCCCGTGGGGAAGGTTGCTTTCTGCACTACCACCACGGATCGTCAGTTGGCATCGTTTATGGTCAGAAACTAGGACGGTATCTGATCGTCTTCGAGCCTCTGACTTTCGCTCATGGCCAATGAAAACATGCGTTGACGAATGCTTTCGCTTTAGTCTGTCTGGCTACGGTCCATGAATTTCACCTCTAGCGCAGCCATACAAACGTCCCCGCCTGTCTCTATTGATCATTACTTCGGATCCGAAAACCAACGAAATAGAACCGAAGTCCTATTCCATTATTCCATGCAAAACTTTTCAGGCAACCTCGGCCTGATTTGAGCACTCAAATTTGTTCAAAGTAAACGTGCCATCCGCCCACAGACACCTTTTGAAGGGCATCCAAAGGCATGCAGACGGGCCGACAGGCCCCACAGCGTATGCAGGGCCCTATCCGACACCCGCCCACACCTGCGACCGTGAGGCCACAGACATGGCTCAAAGGTGGCACCGCCGACCCCCCAGCTTGACGCGACAGTGCTAATTAATGGCCCCGGCAACACCGCCACAGCGCCGCCACCACCAAATGCCCCCGCTGGCGCCGCTCGCCAACACCGCCAAAATCGTCAACACCGTCAACACCGCAAGCACACAATGGCCCACGCGAAGAGGCCACACGATGGCGGAACACAGACCGCCAGGCGACACTCCGCACGCAGTCACGCGCACCTCATAACGGGCGGGCGATCAGGCGATCAGCGACAAGGCGAGCCAACGAACAGGCGAACAGACAGACGGGCCGGCGCAGCAACACCACTACAGTGCACCGTAGGCCACACACCAGCCGCCCAAGTACCGGGAGGCGACAATGCAACCGAGATCCAACTACGAGCTTTTTAACTGCAGCAACTTTAATATACGCTATTGGAGCTGGAGTTACCGCGGCTGCTGGCACCAGACTTGCCCTCCAATTGATCCTCGTGAAAGGATTTAGAGTCCACTCATTCCGATTACGGAGGCCTCTTTAAGGAGTCCCGCATCGGTATTTTTTCGTCACCACCTCCCCGTGCTGGGAGTGGGTAATTTGCGCGCCTGCTGCCTCCCTTGGAAGTGGTAGCCGTTTCTCAGGCTCCTCTCCGGAATCGAACCCTGAATTCCCGTTACCCGTTATCACCATGGTAGGCAGGTCACCTACCATCGAAAGTTGATAGGGCAGACATTTGAAGGATCCGTCGCCGACACACGGCCAACTGCGATCTGTAACATATTATCCAGAGTCACCAGAAGTGCCTCAAACCGCGCAGCGACCACTCAAAGCCGCATGCGCGCAGTCGGTTGGCTTCTGATCTAATAAGTGCAACCCATCCCCGCCGTCCAAGCCGGCAGGTCGAGAGACCCCCGCAAGCGGTCAGCGCGTCAGGGCATCGAGGCATGTATTAGCTCTAGAGTTATTACAGTTATCCATTTAACGGGTAAGATCCAATAAACCATAGCTGATTTAATGAGCCATTCGCGGTTTCACCGTACCAAGCCTGCACTGAGACATGCATTGGCTTAATCTTTGAGACAAGCATATGACTACTGGCAGGATCAACCAGGTAAATTCACACTAGATGAGACCGGTCCAGCGGGAAGAAGGAGGAGGAGAGGCCACAGCCCATAGGGCCCCACAGTGGGCCCCATGGAGGAGCGAGGAGGAAGAGGAGGAGGAAGTGGAGGGGATAGGCGACTGCCCCGCTAGAGCCGCCTACCGTCCCAGTCTCCCACTCGTGCACACATCCCTCCCACATCCACACACCCACACTCACATCCATATCCACATCCACATCCACACGATGAGCATGGGCATGGGCAAGGGCACAGGCACAGGCACACGGGCACGGGCACGGCACACACATACAATCTCCTCGCAACATCCGCAATGCACCAAGGTGTACAAGTGCCGACACAACTGGCATATACGCACACACACACGGGCACATGTACACACTGGCGCATCTTCACGGCCGTGCACCCACCTCCCATGAGGAGTACGGGCGCAATCTCTAAATAAAACACGCACACACGCGCACGTGTATAGACACAGACGGTCGGAAGGGTAGTAGGGAAGGCTCGGACCTGACCATCACCACCACATCAACAATCTGCATGATCGGCAACTGCCTTATGCTGCACTGCACTGTACTGCGCACGCGCAGCGCACTTTGCTCACACACAACACAACACAGGGCAACATTAGGCAGTCCCCCGCTTATCAACATGCACAGGCCCACGCGCCGCAACATCAAGGCAAATCGCTGGGCCTTTTAACAGAACAGTCAGTCCCGTACTGACAACACGGCGACACCCGAAACGTGGCAGCCCCACGCTACAAGGAGGAGGCGCACAACAAGACACCAAAGCCCACCTCCCCGACGCTTGGTCTTACCCACGCCGGCAATCACCAACGGTAGACAGACCTCAGACACTGACAACTGGCCAACCCGCGCACCAACACGGAGGGGGATGCATTCACCGCAGCAGCAAATGCACATCCCAACCCGCCGAGTCGCTCAGACTCGAGTAAGCGACCGCCCGCTCATCGCCGCCCGACTACAGGCGCACTCTGCCCACGCAGACGGGGACGAGTGGGAACTACCTTCGCAAATAGGCCAAAGGAGCCCCGATACCACCGCAATAGCGGCAAAGCTACCCTCGGTTGCCTAGTACACATCATTACATGCCTCACGCAATTGCGTACCTCGAGTGTGCACGAGCCCTGCATACGCCTGGGCACCGAGGATAGCCCGCTGGAGAGGTGACAGCAGAGCGGCGTCACACGTCCCACTGAACTGACGCCCTCCTCCGTCCTACATGCCTTTGCGCAAATCTCGTCCACACACGCTGCAGACTGATAGATGCAAGGCCCGTGACCTCCCCACCCCCAGAGGCCAAGCCACACGGTCGCCCAGCGTGCTAAACGCCCAGGCAACTGGCACGGCCATGCAACGCCCTAGAGCACAGGTAACACGCACTAGGAGGAATGGGGAGACCCACACTAGCCCCAACACACACACGCGCTGGGTTATGGGGACCCGGCTACCTACATTACATATGCGGAGCATGTCCCCCATATATAACATAGGCTGGTGCGTAAAGACTACCAATCACTGATCTAAGGATAATGGTACACAGTCCACCACTGACTTGGTCATCAGTAGGCATAACATGAGTGAGTGAGGTAGGAGGTGGATGAGCCTTATGAGGCGAAGTAGCGCCTCACACAACCAAATGCTTGCAGTCTTTATTTCACACCTGAAGACCGCGAACGCGAAGAATGCGCAGCACACTGCAACACCCCATCGCGTTGACAGTGTTACGCGCGCCCGACGCATGCGCTGCTATGTCTATCCACCGCCTCCATCCAGTTCCCGTTCATCCGTTCATCCGTTCAATCCATGAACTGAACTGAACTGAAATGAAACTGAACTAAAAGGACAGAGGTAGACAGCCAGCCAGAAAGAGCCAAGAGCCAGCCAACTGACTGGTAGGCATGCTACAAGTGAATGCTGGCTCATGGCCAAATCGTTAAGTCGAATAGGGATAGGAATCAGTACCTCGCAAGTGTGATAGCTGCTCGAATACTCACGTCTCCCCGACAGCACATTAAGTCGTCTACAAACGATTTCGTGCCTCCACACTCATTCCACAATTGGATATCGTATCGACCCCCGTGCAGCACCACA
>QEYB01000231.1:0-10000 GCA_017562135.1 Dipylidium caninum | reverse complement strand
CCAGGCCCACGCCCGAGGCTTCTACGCTCACCGGCGACCTCGCTACTAGCCATCGCACTCCATGCCTGGACCCTCGCCAGACCATCAGCGCAACGTCGTAACCGCAACGCAGTTGGCCCAACTCCGCCCAGCTTGCGATGACGGCCCGGTATAGGTCGACGCTCTAGCGCCATCCATTCTTCGGGTCTGGTCAATTCGGCAGTGAGTCGTGTCACACTCCTTAGGGATGCCGACTTCCATGGCCACCGTCCTGCTGTCTGTAATTAACCAACACCTTTTGTGGTGTCTTCATGAGCGTAGTGTTAGGCACCTTAACCGGGCGTTTGGTTCATCCCACAGCGCCAGTTCTGCTTACCAAAAATGGCCCACTTGGCATTCGCACATTCAACGCCCGACTCCTGTAGGCCTGACCACGCGGGCCAGAACATAGCGGGGCGAGTCGAGCCCTCTCAGCCCATTTTAAAGTTTGAGAATAGGTTGAGCTCGTTTCGAACCCAGCACCTCTAATCATTCGCTTTACCGGATAAAACTGATTATGCCAATGAATGCCAGCTATCCTGAGGGAAACTTCGGAGGGAACCAGCTACTAGAATGGTTCGATTAGTCTTTCGCCCCTTACTCACGTTTGACGATCGATTTGCACGTCAGAATCGCTACGGTCCTCCACCAGAGTTTCCTCTGGCTTCAACCTACGCAAGCATAGTTCACCATCTTTCGGGTCTCAACATGTATGCTCATGCACCGCCCCGGATGACGCATAACGACTGGCGTAGACTCGAACACACGCACGCATAGCACGCACGCACGTCCGAGCCTTCAAAGTCGATGACCACACCATGGACGGGGCCGGCCGGTGATGCGCGCCGCCGCCTCGACTGTGCACACACAGGCACAGCGAAAGAGTGCCTAACAACGGGATCTCACCGTCGTCACTGCGTCCACCGCCCCAATGAGGAGCGGTAAGAAAGGACACAGCGCGAGCCTCACTTTCAACTACGCTCGGGGTTTCGTAGCACCCTTGACTTCGCATACATGTTAAACTCCTTTGGTCCGTGTTTCAAGACGGTCGGGTAGCTCGTCTACCACAAGCGCCACTGACTGTCACACCCTCGGCAACCGCATGCGCTGAAGCAGACGCGGCCGAAGCATTCCTGTGTAGTGCCGAAGCCGCCGCCGGGTCCGCTCTTGACGGACGACACAGCAACCAGGCCAACACGCAGAATGACGGCCCGAGTTGCAATTAATCTCTCACACCCGTGATACTGCGCGCGCGGATGCCGAATTTTTTTCCCCCCAATTTCACCACTCGGACCACTGACGAGTGACGATGAGATGAAATGGCGGACAAGAAACCGATGCTTTGCACAGTCCTAATACCACCGCGGTGGCCGCCGAGAGTCGAACGGCCTCCCCCCTCCCACAAGGGGAGAGATCACGCAGAGGACACTCCGGCCGACCCACCGTTGACGGTGAGTGCACGATCACCACGCGACAGCACCAGAGCACCGCGCGCCGTTCACCCACTCCGCCCGCGATCGTGACCTGACCTAGCCGTTGACCTGACGGAAGCCAACGTAACGCCAAGTAGGCACGACTCAGCCACGGTAGACTGGAACACCAGCGTCGTGGCGTAACCGCGGAGAAGTGCACAGCCGAGTGGCCCGTCCACTGAGTAGTATGCACCGGCAACCAGCCCCGGCACGCATAGCATTAGATCGTGTCCACCCCAAGGGGGGGTATCCACACACCCAGCCCCGCTCCCCACCAAGAGCGGACTACTACCCTACCTCGGCCACTCCACAATCGGCGTAGCTGATCCTCCGGGCTGGCGGCTTGACGCACCCGTTTACCTGCTTGCGGTTTCACGTACTCTTTACTCTCTCTTCAGAGTGCTTTTCAAACTTTCCCTCACGGTACTTGTTCTCGCCTATCGGACTCGTGTACGTATTTACCTTTGGATGGAGTCTACCACCCACTTTGGGCTGCAATTCAAACAACCCGACTCTACGGTCGGCCTGGTGAACCGCCTCACTTGTCTGCGACCCCACCCGTACGGGCCTCTCACCCTCTTGGGCAAATCCAGGTCAAGCAACCATACTCACTGCTGGACTTCGGTGGAGCGGCGGCCGCTAGCGACCCAACACACCACATTGCTAACAGCGAAACCGCCGCAGGCTCGTTGCTGGGTCTTCTCCCTTTTAACTCGCCGAGTTACTCAGGGAATCCTGTTAGTTTTCTTTTCCTCCGCTTATTTATATGCTTAAGTTCAGCGGGTATTCACGTCTGATCCGAGGTCGGGGCAGCGTGACCACAGCAGCATAGTAGCATAGCATAGCATAGATAGCATAAGCATAGCCATAGTAGCCCATGGTATTAAGCCCCAAGCCCAACCGAGGATGTACACAGGAGAAAACGATACAATGACAGTGCATGGAGCGACAGCAAATGTTTAACACTACGATCTACGGCGTGCACAGGCAGACAACACGAGAGAGCGCAAACCGCGCCGACAAACTCCGCCACGACCGGTAGACCGCAGGCTAAACACAGAGAAGCCTATCCCAAGCCCTTAGCGACACTGATCTGCTCACGCTCCACTATCACTGTGCACTGCGCAGCTTGCCAGGCCGTGTAAACAGCGTGAGAACAGCCCACACAAACACACCGCGGGCACGGACACATAGGGGCACATAGGGGGACATAGGGGCAGATGGGCGAGGCACCAACACAGCCACCCGCACCCAACACCGTGGACTCAGGATGCAAGACCGGCAGGCACATTCGCTCTATGCGCGCCCCCGCCATTTTCGCTTCACACCGCAATCTCCAGGCCGCCTAACGCGACGACACTTAATGAGGAAGCCTCGAACACACCATCCCCGCCAAGCCGCGATGCCTCAGCTCAGCCTCAGCCTCAGTCAGCCTGGGCTCACCGCTGGAGCCCAGGGCAATGTGAGTCGGGCAATCCTCCAAGCCGCTACTGTGTTACGGTAGCGATAGTTTAAAGCCGACGCGTCGGACAGACGTGGTCACAGGCAAAGCTGTGGCCGCAAAGGCGTTCGAAGATGTCGACGTTCAAAGCAGTCTGCGATTCACCTATTCACACAGTTGCTGCACATCTTCATCGACACACGAGCCGAGTTGATCCGCACTACAGTTAGTTGCATGAGGCCGCTACAGCGAGCCCAGTTATATCCACGCGCAAATGGAATGTGCGTGAATAGCATGTCGAGTGCCAAAACGAGCACTCCGTAGTAAGGCGCTGGTGAATCGGCGTGGGACCGAGCCCACCCACTCACTCACAGGACGCCACTTCGACGGAGTCTCAACGCTCAGGTAGAACACCGCAGTACACTGAATGCGAACATATGGACGGGGCGGAGGTCCACAGTCCACCACGTCGCCGTAAGCCCGCAGTCCAAAATCGTGCAGGCCCAGCAGCAAAACACAACAACAACTGCATAAACTTTACGCCTCGCGCATGCATACACCACGCGGTATACCGCACATCTCTTCGGCCGGTATGGACCGGCGCCTACACCTTCAATCACTCACGACACACACATCAACATACCACACTACAATGAGGAGCAAGGCAGTGGGAGTAGGCGAGGCGAGCATACCCGACTCAGCGTTAGGCAGATCAGGCACCCCAGCGTAGCGGGTAAAACAATAACGCCCACCCTAGCTAACTAGCCAAACAGCTAGATGGCTAGGTGGGCGAGGATAGCCAGATTGGCAACTTGGGCGACGAGACCAGAATAACAACGACCTCTGCCAGGCACAACGCGCTGTGCCACACACACAACACAAAGTAAGAACGCGTAAGGATCCTCGAGGTTACCCGGAAAATTGTTACGACTTTTCTGCCTTAATGAGTAGTGTGTCTTCGCAGGATGCATGGACATCCCCTCTGGCGCGTCACATAGTGGACGATCAAGACCGTTTAACATTTCAAATCGGTAAAGTAGCGACGAGGCGTGTGTACAAGGGGGACGTAATCAGGAACTTCTGATTGCATTACTAGGATGTAGCCCTCGTTCACGGGGACAATCCAGCCCCGATCCCTGTCGTGGAAGGTGAATTTGACCAGTTTAACAGATCACCATGTCCTCTCCGACAGAGTCTCTGATATGGATGCGTTTACGTAAGAGCTTCCTCGACTGTGCGGGTACGCCATGGTTAGATTATTGCTGCCGAGTGCATGGCGCGGGCCGCCGCCGAGAATCTCACAGGGCTTAGGCAATCGTAACATGTTAGAGTATGTCACATGATCGGTGCTGTGTCTTCGTAAGTGTCTCCGACTGTCTTCGTCAGAGGGATAGTAAACGCGTTAGGCAATTCTCTCTGGTGTTGGTGTGTGGCTGCGTGTAGCCTCGGCGAACGAGGTCGTTAGTTGCGCGGTGGTCCGTCGCTGTGCCTCCACGGTTGTGCGCTAGACTAATCGCCTCCGCAGATACGGTTAGCTGTGGGCTGTAGTTACGGATGGGCGTTAATCTGTTGCGCGAGAGAATGGCGGGTGCCTTGACCAACCGCCCTCACAGTACACGCAAGGGTCTCGGGTCCGCGACATTCGCCTGTCCAGCCCGCTCACTCACTCCTATCCATCATGCCCCGTTCCAAACTCCGATTACCATACATTCTAGTTTTCGAAGGTAGGTAGGTGTCGTGTAGAGGAGAGCGGAGCAGGGATTGGTGAAGGAGGTAGTAGAGGTGACGAGAGCGAAGGATCATCGGAGGGAGCGTACCGCGCACAGGAGTGGCATGGATTCTACGTACAGGCGTCCGCTTAAGCAGGCATGCAGTGCACAGAGACGCACTAGGACTAGTTTAAGAGTCAGTTTGGGATCTAGTTTCGTGGCGTTTAGTGGAATGGGGAGTCTGCTATGTAGAGCGGTGAGACGGGTTTGGGACCTGGGGCTAACGGGACAGAGAGATGGTAGATGTGGACCTACCCGCTTTCATTGTTCGATTCATGTACTTGCGGTTGTCTTCGCTGAGACTTTGGAACAAAACATCGCTTCACAAGAAGCTGAGAGAACTGGGCGAAGTCGCTACCAGTCAAGCTAGAAATCAAGAGGAATGAGCCAGGAAGTTCGTCTTAACGGGATTAGTGTCACGCGCCGGAGTGTAGTCGTTCGCCGGTCGCTTAGATGAATAAGATTAAAGACCGTCAGTGTGCTCCGTCCATCGCAGTGTTGGCACGTCGAGCTCATGGGCACTATTTGCCCGATCATGCTACATCTTTAAAGTCGTTTCGGGTGGCGCTCGCGTATAATATGCACTGGAACTCGCTCCATTACTGATAGCCAGGCACCCAATATAATGTGAATATTACTGATAATGCGGTTGGACTACTCGGCTCTCCGTGGGATCGTGACATCCCGAAGAATGCAGTGCAGGCCAAGACTGAAGTGGAAAGTTGTGATTATCGCAGGTCACTGCTTTTTGAAAACGCTTGTGCGCATCTCGAAAGCGCACTTGCACCGCGCTAAACAGGTTGGCCCTGGGCCACGACGTACTGGTTCCGCGGAGCGGTATCCCGTGCTTATTGTTTAAATATTGGGCCTAGAGGCTGGTATAGTTAGGGCTTTGGAGGATTGGGCCACGACTTCCGAAGCATATCGCCCTAGGCGTAGCGTGTGTAGAGCAGCTGAGGGCTGAGGCTTGAGGCGCAGTGCGAAGGCATATGCGGACGTGATGCGGGGGATGGGGTGTGATTTCGAGGCTCTGGATATCCCCGCTCTCGAGCAATGTGTGTAATCTTCGTCTCATCGGCAATCGGATAACATTTAGCGCGAGTGCTGTCAGCGGAAGAGAATTTGCGCGTGTATTGTGTGAGCTTTGAGCGATCGTGTGATGTGGTGGGCTAGGGTCGGGTCCGATGACTAGCTGGAATTTTAGTGAGCGGATATGGCCTATCCGCTCCTTGCCGAGGGTTGGTGGCTCGCAGTCCTGAGGTCCACCGGATGTTGGGTGGGGCTGTTTATGTGGTGCCCTGCCTAAACTCGTGCCGCACCTAGTGCTGTGTCTCCTCCTATTTTGCGACTCACTCTTATTGTGTCTGTGACACGCCGTTTCGTGTGGATGTCTCGATGAGTGACTGTGCTAAGCGTAGTACGTCAGACGCGTGTTCGACAAGACGGTCCGGCCTAAATGCTGGTGCAACTAGTGAGGGGTCGCAGAGCGTTGTCAAGCTATAGTTTGGATTGTGTAATGGCGGGATTGTCGTGGCGTTACTCTGTGCATGTGTTGTCAGACGTAATGTCGGTTGGTCCGTGAGACGCGCCACGTAGGCGGGAAGTTTTGTCGGCGCGGTTTGCGCTCTTCGTTGTTGGTGGCCTGATTTGAGCACTCAAGATTTGGTGGCTGCATAAGTGCACGCGGTAGATCGTAAGTGAAACATGTATTGCTGCATTGTCGAGTCTGCAGGCAATTGGATCATGTCGAATCCTGCCCTACGTTGATCGACTCCACTCGTGTAATAATCCCCGGTTGGGCGTGGGGCCTATACAGGGTATGCTATGCGTATGCTTGCTAATGTACTATGGCTATGCATGCTATCGCCGCTGACGGCTAGTGGGATTCACGCTTGCCGCTGACTCGGATCAGAACGTAGAATACCCGCTGAACTTAGTAAGCAATATAATATAAGCGGAGGACAAAGAAAGCTAACGAAGGATTGCCTGATACCGGCGAGTGGATATAGGGATAAGCCCAGCACCGAAGCCATTGCGGCGGTTTCGCTGTTAGGGAAAGGCATGTTGGTGTGGTCGGTCCGATGCTGCCGGGGCGCGCTCCATCCCGAAGTCAGCAGTGAAGTATGGGTTGTGATGGATTGGCCGCAAGACGAAAGGTGCAGAGAGCCCGTAGGGAGTGGGGGCTCAGGCAAGACTGCAAGTAGGCGGTTCACAGAGGTCGGAACGGCCGGAATCCTAAAGGGCGCCGACCAAAGGACCGACCGGTAGATGGGTATCGTGGGTTTGTTCGTAGGGCCTGGCTACAGCGCGACGACCCGAGTATTGCGTCCAAAGATGGGTGGGTGAGCCTGCTGCCCAGCGGACGCCAACTGGGCGCAAGCAGAACTATCCGTCGATCGGTGAGAGGGAGGTCCACAGACGATAGAGTTCAAACGGAGGTGGGAACGACCAAGCCTGACCCCGACGCCTGCCACGTAGGCGTTAAGAAGACGAATAGCCACCGCTGAAGACAGAAGAGTGTGGCAGAGTATGTCGGGAACCGTTATGGCAGGGTAAAGCGGTGCGTGGACGTCTAGCGCCGCCAGCTCCGGGCAAC
This sequence comes from Dipylidium caninum, assembly GCA_017562135.1. NCBI lineage: Eukaryota > Metazoa > Platyhelminthes > Cestoda > Cyclophyllidea > Dipylidiidae > Dipylidium > Dipylidium caninum. The sequence goes on along the minus strand of QEYB01000231.1, from coordinate 2,704 downwards.
ACCAGGCGCCCCGGGTAGCGGGGACGTTCCGAGGCCGGACGTACGGAGCAAGCATGTGCACGGAGTTGCGGGGGTTGGCGAGCGTAGAGTGCAGTAGTTCGCTCCGTTGGTTGGAGCGATGCGGGCTGGGTGTGGTCGAGATACCGCCCTGGTTGTGAGGGGATTGACCGTCATTAATGCTATGCGTGCGTGTGCTGGTTTGGGATGCGTACAACTCAGTGGACGTGGCACTCGCTGGTGCACTTTCTCGGGTGTACCCAGACCTCGCGTCGGTGTTGTCAGTTCAAACGTGTATCGTGCCTTAATTGGGGTTACGTTGGTCGCAGTACGGGCTTAGTGGTAGGTCGCGGGCGGAGTGGAGTGACGCGCGCGGTGCTCTTTGGTGCTGTTGCGTGTGAGCGTAGCACGTCACCCGTGCACGTGTGGGTCGGCGAGCCTCTCTGCCGTGGATGTCTCGGTCCCCTGTGGGGAGGGGGAGGCCGTGACTCCTCGGCGGGCAACGGTGGTATTAGGGACTGGGAAGAGCAATCGGATTCCTTGGGTCCCATTGGGCTCTCGTACATCCAGTGGTGGCGAGGTGATAAGAAATTGAGGCGAGGACCGCGCGACCGTATCACGGGTGGTGAGAGATTATAATTGCATTTCGGGCGTCATTTTGCGTGTTGGGCTGGTCGCTGTGTGGTCGTCAGAGCGGACCGCGGCGGCGGTTCGGCACGCTATAGGAATGGTTTGGCCGAAGTGTGTTTCAAGCGCATGCGTTGCACGATGTTAACAGGTCCAATGGGCCATGATGGCAGAGACTACGAGAACCGTTTAAGAACACGGGACCTAAGGATGTGTGAACATGGTATGCGGTCAAGACGGGTATACGAAACGAAGGCGTAAGTGAAAGTGAGGCCGCCGGCTGTGTCCTGTGTTCTTGGCCGGTCATTGTGGGCGCGGTGGACGCGGAGTGGGGAGAAGAATCGTAGGTGAATCCGTAGGGGCTCTTTCGCTGTCCTGGTCAGTCGAGGGCCGGCGCCATCACGTAGGCTCCGTCCCAATGGGTGGTGTTCATGCGAGCTTTTGTAGGCTTCGACGTGTGTGCTGTATGTGTGCGTGTGTTGCTGGGAGGAAGTTGCTATCGCCATGTTAGTTGCGGTCCGGGGTGGTGCCATGGAGACGATACAATTGTTAGGGGAAGACCGTGCGAAGATGTGAGCTATGCTTGCGTAGGGTTAAGCGAAGGGAAGTACTCTGGTGGAGGACCCGGTAAGCGATTCTGCTGACGTGCAAGAATGTGTCCAAAACGTGAGTATTTGGGCGAAAAGACTAATCGACAATCTAAGTTAGTGGGTTGTCCTCAACGAGTGAGTAGGGTTCGCCCTCAGATAGCTGGCATGATTCATATGGCATGACATCATTAGTATGCGGGTAAATGCGATGATTGAGGGTGCTGGTTCGGAAACGAGCTCAACTATGCAACTTAAATGGTGAAGGCTCGAGTCGCCCCGTCTATTTTGCCGTCTTCCTGGCAGCGTGGGTCAGGTCGGGCCAAGCAGGTAGTCGGGCGTTTTGAATTGGGGAATGGCAAGGATGGGCCATTTTTGTAAGGTGAGAACTATTGGCGCTGGTGGGTGGATGAAGTACTTGTGAGGCAAACGCCGGCTTAGAGGTGCTAACTGGTAGCTTGCATGAGACAACAAAGTGGTGTGTGGTTAGTACAGGACAGCAGGGTACGTGGCACATGGAAGGGGATCCGGCTAAGGAGTGTGTAACGACTCACTCTTGCGAATTGACAGCGAAAGGATGGCGCTAAGAGGTCGGACTACCGGGCGTAATGCAAGCTGGGCGGAGTTTGGCACGATTGCTGCGTTAGCAGCTACTTTGCGCTGGATGGTGCCTGGCCAGGTCCAGGCATGGAGTGCGATGGAGTAGGAGGGGCCGTGTTGTAGCGTAGAGCTCGGGCTGGGCCTGGGATGGAGGGCCGCCAGGTGCAGAATCTCTGGTTGGTATGCATATTCAAGTGAGAGCTACTGTGGAGGGCGAGGTGGAGAAGGGTTCCTATGGGGCAAGTTGGTCCATGGAGTCAGGGCGGTTCCTAAGCGATCCGGTGACTCGGTCGGAGTCGTGGGTGCTCTTCGTGTTGTGCGTGCGTGCAGTGTGTGGGTGGGTGCATGTACGTGGCAGCCCTCGGAAGCGAAGGGAATCGGGTTAATATTGCCGTACCCTGCCACGGAGAATGGGTGGTGCTCGGTCTTCCCTCGCTCGGGTGGCCGGATATTTCGCTGGTTAATCCACGTGTGAGAATTGGTAGCGCTCGGTCGGGGTGGTGAGCGCGCATCAGGCGCGGCAAACGAGCGAAGACAAACTGGAGGACGTGGCAAGAGTTCGGAGAGTTTTCTTATTTTTTGTAAGGAGGGTCAAATCCTGGAATCGGGTTGTCGGGATTTAGGGATTTACGTCTCCGTATACCACAGCCTACTTGTGGTGTCCGGTAAGCTTTGTCGACCCGATGATATCGAGGGGAGGCGTAAATGTTCGGTGAGAGGCGTACCCATATCGCTATCAAGGATCTCCGAGTGAAGAGCTCCTGCACTGGAATAATTGGGTAAAGGGAAGTCGCATATTTGAATCCGGTAACCGGGAAAGGATTGGCTCTGAGGGCTGATTCAACAGCTGGTAGAGAGTGCCTGCGCGCAGCTCGCAGTGGCGGTGGGTGGTC
>QEYB01000230.1:0-31877 GCA_017562135.1 Dipylidium caninum | reverse complement strand
TAAGTGATCATTTTAATGAAGGAATGGCAGCCTGTCAAAATGGTTGGGGCAAAGCTAGGATTGTCCCGAGTTTAGGAGAAGTGGGAGGTTATTGATGGTTGACTGGAGAATAGCAAAGGAAAACACCTAAAGACGACTACGAAATGCCACAAAGAGGTTCACGAGTAGATGTTGCACCGGAGCCCACCTAGTGTTGACTGTAGAGATAGCTTGGCATATACACACATTGCGCTAGTTGTACTGCCGCAAATGTGTATAATTTAATAGAAAATTATTTTCATAGTTGAAAGTGAGGCCCGATATGGATGTCGACATTTGATGCCGACATTCGGCAATGTGGACATTTGGGCACTGTATTTTTGAAACATCGCCTATAAAGTCAGCTTTTATTTTGCTAACATTAAAGTCACTTAACTGACGGTATTCCAACCTCTAGCTGCTGATAGCAAATGGAAGAAAGGTGGCCACACGTCGTCGCAACGAAATTGAGGAGCCCAAAATGAGCCAACGTTTAGAGCTCAAGCAATCATACACCGACGGTTTACATAATCGGGGCTGATGACACCGCTGTTACCTTGTTAACGTTGACCACGCGTGAACTAGATAATGCAGATGCGTGCTGGTTACACATGCCACACAAACTAACAGACAATCAGTCAGAGACACAGTTTTTCATCGTACGGCCATCCTTAGACAGGCGAAAAAAGAACGGGCAAGTCTTTTCACAAACTTTCTCACGGGGAAATAAAAATTCGTATTTTGATGCTAAGATAAAGCCCTCGTTCGGTCCGCAGGTTTAGTCGAATGGACACTTAATTAAAGGTGACCCGCAAGCCGCTCACCTCCGCGGCAAGCAAGAGCTGTATCTGGGTCCTCTGCACTTGCGCCACGCAGCATTGTGGCAGCACACACACGGTGGCGGCTTGGGTCTAGCCCAGAGGCAAGAGCAAACGCAATATGCACCTCTCCCATGCCCCTCAGACCATTCACAAAGGACCGGCGAAGCTAGTCCGTGCACGGTGTGAGGTAGGGAAGAGTTCAGTATGCACACCACCACACAAACGCGAAAAGTGGCCAGAAAGTTAAATTGGCGATCCCGAAACACAGACGGTGGCAGGACCATGGACGTCGGCGAAGGTTTTTTGTTGTCGCATCGTTCAGGGTTGATCACACAGGCAGCTGCAGGTGGATAAAAGTAGACAGTTAAAACTGCGTGAAAGATCAAAACACCTCAATTTACCATCATGCTTGCAGTCATTTTCAGCTTTAGTCCTCAAAAAAGTTCATCCTTTCCAAAAAGACACAATAATAGGAGCACATCACGAAAGTTTTTATGAAGAAACGACGATAACTCCACAATGCAAGGGTCTACAGTCTACTGCCAACCGTTTCAGTGCATTCGTCTTCCCCTGTTTTGGTTAGGGAGGTGTAACAGGCTACTTGCTATTGCAACCCTCTGTATATTTAGTCAAAATGTCAGGACTTGCGTCCCACTGCATGGGTAGCATCGAAGGCATCATGGCACCTTTAAGGATTCTACGAAGGCCAGGAATGGTAAGCACATGGAGGCGGCCGTTTTTCAGGGCCACAACGGCATGCCATTCCTCTGTAGTGATTTTAGAAGTTGACGGGAATCGCTGAAGGCCAAATGCGGCCACCCGGTGCAAAGAGGAGGACGGTGTTGCCGAGGTGATAGCAGCAGGCTCCTCCGACTTCTCCACTTGTTCCGTAGAGTCGGGTTCCGGAGTTGCCACTGGAGCCGACGGCATTGAATTTTCCACCTCCTACAGACGTGGCAAAGTAAGGTGAATCGCCAAGAGCACAAACTCCCTCCCTTCCAGAGGCTATGAAATACTCACTTTGTTCTCAAGACTCGCTTGATCAGGGGCGGCAGCAACAGGCTGGGCATTATCAACCTCAGCTGTGTTAGCACCAAAATGTTCTGATTTTCCACGGTGCGTAAGTGAAGCGGGTTTAAAAGCAGTCTTCTCCCAGAAACGATATTTGTGCTTCGTCTTCAATGACGGGAGTGAGAGGATGCGAACTTGCTCCTCGGTGCATACCAGAAGCTCGTGACAGGCCGCTGGCACTACTTTCGCACCTTCTGCCTCGACCACCTCTGCGCTCTCCCCGTGACTGGGGGCCGTAGCCGTCTTTTGAACTGTCCTCTTCGATCTCCACAGGTTTCTTGGCCTCCGCATCTTCTTACTCGGCTCCTCTGGTAATTCGGGAATTACTCGGCTTGTGAACTAGAAGAAAAAAAAAATGCGCGAGATGAGTAATGACACTTAGAGATGTAAAGCGAAAATCTCTGAAATTTCTGACTTACCGAGACTTCTCACTATGAACTGTGAGAAAAGCCAGCTTTCGCATCAAGAGCAGATATTGTGAGAATGGGAGCCCATGACGAAAGAGCGTCTGCCTCACTGGTTTCACTTCAACTTGGGCGTCTACAGCAGGCCAGGCGAGAGCCGTAGAGTGAGTGATCATTGCGCCAGCCTGAGTTGCCGATGATCAAGGCAGCGGTATGCTGAGGCGGAAATGCGGGACGATTCTCTTTCGGCGAGGCTGGGATCCCTCCAATGACATAGGTTTCCGCCAGAGCGAGTGCGGACACACCGCAAGAAGTGTCATTTACACTTAGCTTATGAGGTGAAGCAATTTCCACTTGTTTTTCCGCAATCATCGCAGTTGGTTTGGAGGCGGAAGGGTCTTCAAAATCGCCTTCTGGTTTTGGAACTTCAACAGAATCGCCTTCGGCAGGCGGGACATTCGCAGTAATTTCTGCGGGTTGGCCTTCAACTTCACCATCTATTCAATAAAGACGTAAACTATCGTGAATCACAAGATTCTACATGAGAATTATATTTATACGACTGGAAAGGAGGAGTCACCTTTGGTGTGTGGTGCATCATTTGCACTTGCGGTGGGGTCGACACTGGTTTTCCTTTCACCACCCTCCTCCGTCGATTGAGTGGTGGGCTGTGACCTAATCTTCCGAATCTTGCGGAATGATTCACGGAGTGTCGCCTTCAACTGACGTCCGGTGGCTGCAATCTTCGTCGCTGCTTCACCTGAGGCAAGGGGGAGGAAAATGTTTTTACTTTAAGAACAGGGAAAATCAGTTTCTTGCCCTGCACTTGCGGCCCTCAGGCCTTCTACCTTCAATCGACTCATGACGAGGTAGCAAAAAGTGTGAAACAGGACTACCAGGACTAAAACATCCTAGAAGATTTCCTAAAGTTATCCTGCCACGGTCAAGGCTACTAGCGCGTTTAATGCCCGGCCACCCGATTTACTGCATTATATTTGTCTGAAGGGGTGAATAGAGTCTACCTCGAGGCCAGCAACGACTTACGAGCCACAGATGGCAGTGAAGGTTCAGAGGTGATTTGAAGGCCAAATGTGAGAAGTTTGTGAACCACCGCGCAGGATTTGAGGTCGATGAGACCAAAGCCATGCGCAGATCCGACCGCAAGAACCTCCCAACGCGGCTCATAGGCCACGGAGAGTATAGCTGAAGGTGGATTAAACTGGACCAACTCGCAAAGGCTGAAGATAGAGGTGAATGTGGGGGAGGACTTGAAGGCACCTTCGGAAGGCTAAGAAGGTAAAATAAGAACGGTGTATTGCCTTATGAGCATGTAAAAGAGTTTTTACCAAGGAATTCCTTTCACCAGGTAAAATGCTCCGCATTTAAAATGTGGGAGGGAGGTATTGAAAAGTCCAACACATAACTCCGCCCTACCAATTCTTGGACTTGTCGTTTTACCATTAACATTAGCATTTGCCATCATCTGTACCACATGAAAGCACTCGAGACTGTAGGAAATTGGAACCAAAGGGCACTATAGTAATATGCTGTGTAGATTAACTAGATCTCCTGTGAAACAGACAGGTAACGACTCACACGAACACGAGGAAAGCAATTGATAGACGCAATTGCGTCACACTTTCACAATATGAAAGAACCAGACCAGTCCAGTCTAGAAATTTTGATCAGGGATCTTGGAAAACGCCACAGATAATAGAACAAAATATGAGCCACTTGATAGTATAAAAGGTACGTTTGCACTGAACATCAAAGCGAGTTTCCAAGATATGATGATGAAATGAACGAATCGAGCTAGGGTAGGTGAAATTAGTGATTTTATCGCCTTTACCCACATGATTACAGGCCAAGGGGAGTCAGAAGAAAGTGGGAAAAAGAGTCGGGGCGACATGCATAGATAGAATTACAGCCCCTACCACGGGAAATTTCCCTCCTTTCCGCAAAGGCAAGGTTAGGCTTAAAATAGACTGCACCAACCAAACATCTTACCTTAAAAGCCTCATGACCATCCCAACGGTACTTGTCAGGTTGGCTATCAAGCAGATCGACAAAAATCGTGGCAGGGGTAGTTGCGAGAGACTTTTGTGCTGCGGTAGACCACATGGAAGAGTTGCCAGCCGATCCACCAACGAGCATAACTATCTCCTCGTCAACCAATTGGAGTGTGAGACTACGCACAGCACATCGAGTGTCGACACCACCTTCTCCAACGGTCTCGGAGGCGCAGTCACCGACCTTTCGGAATGGTGGCCAAGCTTCTTCCTCATTCTGCGATAACAAAAGAAGGAGATAACTTAGTGCCAATATTTGCCTTTTCAAAGCCTCAAATCCTTTATCGGTAACTTCGTTCTTAAAGCGAAAATTTGGCTGCAATGAAGAGCGGTAGTTATTAGTGCGTTCGTAATTAGAATAGTCTCGTCAGTGTCAACTCTGTCTTTCATTCTCGGCATTTGTACTCCGAAACCGGGTGTAAAAACCGGGATACGTTAACGTCTTATTCTTAGACAAAAAGCAGCGTTAGAGTGCGACAAGTTAGCCGTTTGGTGAGGGTAAGTGTAAACTTTCGCTAGGCATAACGAACAGGTCGAGAGAAAAGGGTGGTCCAGGATCCATTACAGCCGTGATATGCGGAGGGAAATAGATCTCTCATCCACTTCCCTTCAAAGCTGATTTCAGCTGTCGCTATTCGACACCGAATTTAGGCCAAAAAAATCAGAAAAGAGGAGCGATTTCAACAGAAATTCAAAGCGTTAAAATAAATTTTCCTAAGAAGAGGCAAAAGGGAGGAGTAAGACTATAGTCACATTTGACCAGAATGAATCATTTCGAAACAATTATTGCAACAAAATAACTTCCGGCGCGCCATCTCGAGGAGTTAATGCAAATAACCCGGTATATCATCACAAGATACGGGACATAATTTAATGGACCCATTCACCCGCATATGCCTACCTTCCTCTCGGCATGGCATCCGACTCCTTCCGCGTCGAGCATCATAGCGAGACTGGAGATGCGTCCCAGGGACTCGAAACAGTCCCCACGAACCACGTGCCACACAGAGACGTCTCCATCGGCATGCCCCATCGCAACAAGGTCTTGGAATTCTGGATGTTGCACAACAGTCCCGCATGATCCGTTCTTTTGTCCACCGATCACAGGCCAGTTGTCAAAGCCCTTGGCATTGGATGCCGCCTTCAGGCGTGACATGAGTTTCTCGGGGATCTGTGGGAGAAGTTAAAGGGCAATTAACATGCCCTAACCCGTGGTAATAGAGCATCTGAGGAGAAAACCTACTGAGATATGTGCAATAGCAGTGACACTTGTACAGTCGAGTGTTTGAGGTAAGGCGAGGGAATGACCGGCCATGAGGGTTGGGTTAAATCGATGGCCACAAGTTCACAATCTGTCAGAACGAGCAAGAAGCCAGCATCGGTTGGTTTGGGAGGTTCCGTTTGGTGTTCCGAGTCCTTATCCTTTTCCCCATCATCTTGGCTGCCTGAAAGTTACCCAGAAACCTTCATATCAACCCTCCACTGGTACCAAAATCACACGCCTAACAAGCTATTCGGATTCACGAACTACACTGCGCAGAAAGTGAGTTAATTCCTAATAAATGACACAATTCTGCCGAAAATTGGCTGCCTGTTCAACCAAAAAGTAGTACCAAGAAAAGCACATACGTGCCATGAAGAAAGTTTGGGAAAATCAGAATGACAACCTTCAACTAACCCTTTAATGAATTGCTTTTAAAGACTGAGCAGCTATAGCCGGAAAACGAGTGTACCTCCAGTGAGTTTTGACAAAACAGCGTCATATATGGGCTTCGGCTTACACATTTGTTACTACGAAACTCTACAAGGACTCTCGAGAACAGGAAAATGGAAAAGCATAAACAAGCTCATCGAATTCGAAGGAGTTACGGAATTAGTGTCTCGCTTCGCTTATGACTTATTTATGTGGGTTTGATGAGAAGTCCAATCTCGGCCAAACGCGGGAGGTCGCCTCATAAGTGCCCTTGGGAATGACAACCTTCTCTTCAGTAGATCACATGCAGAAGTAGCCATCGAGGGGAGAGCAGTTTTGTTTGCACAAGTCTCCAGTAGAATAAACTACCATAGCTAGTAAACAAAGGGGGTGAAAAAAGGCCCCCTGTGACAATTAAAATCTCCTATCTGGTTTAAAAATCTACGTTAGAACTGGACAGTGTGAAAAATGAGGCCTTAAAACACAAAGTAGGTGGGGTAGCAGTGCTGAGAGGACATTTCATCGAGATGATTTTTTTTTCTAGGTGATGTTAACAACTACAAATAGACTCACTTTGTTTGCCTATGTCTCCATTTGGTTCATTTCGACACTCCGGTTGTCGAGGTTTACTTGGTAGGACCACGAAGTCCCGAAATGGTGAAGCAAACTGGAAACACACGTGTTCTTCCACTCCACCCAAAACAGTAATCGTATGTTTTTCCCCATGTTGTGCACGGGGTAGTCCTCCAACAAATGCAGTAATTACCCCACCACTGAAAATTATACAGACGCCATGTTAGCTATGACATTTAAGTGAAATATGTACTCGTTATTAAGTCTTCGGGTGCACTAACCTCACAGAAGGTCTTGCGATGACACGTGGATGGCAGACAAGTAAGGACCTGAAATACACCAAATAAACTTTACGGGAGCGAGGAGATAGTGCATAGAGAAGGGATGATTGTGACTCACCGTAGGGGATATTGACAACCTCCTGGTTCACAGCAATTACCGGCTCATCCATTTCTGCCTCAACGTTTGGAATGGTCCATGTGAAGTAAGCACCATCATCGTAAGCAACAAGGACTTCCCGACAGGTGGTTGAGTCTGACATCAGCACACCTGGAGTGATACGCCAAGTAGCGCAACACAAACCCTGCGTGTAAGGTAGTAGACGAACCACACGGGGACTCGGAGGTACGGGTAGAGGTGGAGACTCTACCTTCTCTTCCGTTGCATGATCTATCTTATTCTTGATTGTCTTGGAGAGCGTGCTGCCGAATTTCTTAGTGGCCTGAACGCGAATAGCTTGTAAGTTGGCTGTGGGCCTATTTGCCAATCCCACGCTCTCCAGTTTTTGCTTTTCTTCGATGAATCTGTCAGATGTAGTGTTTCCTTCCGCACTTTTGACGACTCATTCGCCTCGAACAGCCTCGTTAGGCCCCACCCCACACTTTTTTTTCGCGCTTCGCATTCTAATTAATTTTTCCTCAACTATTTCTCAAAGGAGTATTTTTTACGGTTGTGTTTTCAAAATCGGTTGCGCTGCTGGAATGGCCTGTGTTGCACTACGACAGCAGTGCCACCTGCGTAGCCAGGAGGAGTTCATCGCCACATGATGCAGCTCGATGGAAAACTATTGGTGTGTTCAGCTCAGTGCATCACGTTTGTCTTCTTGCAGCCTGTAGTGAAAAAAGCATCAGAAATAATTCAAACAAATAGGGTCGCAAAACAAAGAACACGAAAGAATTGAAGACAAAATTCATTTACCAAAATTAAAAACAAATGTTTCCGACGGATATGACTATTCGCGGCACAAGCATAAATAAAAATAACTTGCTTGTTTAAAATGAGAAGAGACGGCAAAGAGGTTAAATCATCATCCCCAACTGTCATAGAACCGCCTTTGAGAGAAACTTGTCTCAATGTTCCGAGGTTCGATCCGACATAAATAACGCCTCTTCCTAGTGCTAGAGCGGTGGTATATTCATCCAAACTGCAAAAAATGTGAGCCATCAGTGGCATTGATTCATTGTGTATTAAACGGTAATGCAAAAACAATATGACACAATTTACACGAATGGCAAGGGTACAGAAATCTTCTTTTCCCAGTGGCCTGAGGTCGCGTTTAGTTCAAGAATAACAAGAGAAGATGAAGTTGCCAAAAGGAGACGGCCCTCATTTCTTAAAAATTCCATACGTTTAACATCGCCCACTAGGCAATCAACAGGAAATGAGAGTCCTGGCATTCCATAACTACAAAATATTAGTGTCCGTATAGACAACTCACACTTCGATGTGACCGTGCTCGTAGGCTATTGCCAATAGACTCAAACATTCATCGTAAGCCAAGGCAACAGGATGTTTCATTATACCATACACAGAAGCCTAAGGGAGGGTTTGGGTAAGAAACTAACGCACGTAGTAGCAATTCAAGGCGCCTGTTGGCCTTCCAGAAGTAAAATCCTGGAGCCTCTGAAGAAGAGGCATATTCTGGATTTGCTGTGCCAATTTTTTCAAAGGCGTCAACAATTTTTGGGCCATTGCTATTAAGACAAATAAATTGACGAGTAAATTAAGTTTGAACAAATGGCGACTGTAACAGCAAACTAACTAACCACCTCACCAGTGAAGACGATTTTAAAAGGTCGACAGACAACAGTCCAATGCCCGATCGTGTAATTTGAAGTGGAATAGATCATTAAAACAGTTTTCTTTATAGAAACGGGTGTAGGAACATAAAGTTATTACCATTTTGAAGGCATATTCGTCATTACTAAGTTTTTGGGGAAAAATATATGCGGACTAAGAGTATTAGTGATTTTAACACGATATTATACAAATTGTAAGTACATAGTTTAATACCTGTAGTTCAGGATATCAAAAGACGTTCCTGAAGTTTATCTTAAATTTTTAAAATTAGTAAAGCGCAATTTTTTCCCATTTATCCGGAAGTGCTTAAAGTGAACTTATAACTGCATTGGGAAATAAATGAGGTCCACAATTTCACTCTATTTAAGCCAGAATCCAATGTATCGACATGAAGTTTTACGAGACGGGTATAGGAACAGATATAGGCTTGATTACTCATGAAGGCTGCGTTTGACCTATCGATTTCACATGCGTGTTAATCGTCAGCGAGCACGTGAAAAAGGGCAGTTTTCCCATTGACTTTTAGGGAATTTAGTCTCCGAGCTCCACATATCGTTATCCATTTGGAACAAGACGAAGAATTATATATCCGACTGGAATAAGACTGTCAATTCTCCTGTCGCACACACCCCTGATATCGTTCACGAGAGAAGTGAGCCTCAACTTACCGTTTAATTCGCGGCAATATTTTCAGCATATTTAACCCCACCGCCAGCAAGCGATGCTAACAGCGGTCAGCGGTTTTGGTTCGGCTGCTTTGGCAGAGTCATACATAACACCCGAGCTGTATAAAAAGCTCCTCGGGGCTCCAAGTCGAGCCAGTCGTCGTCTAACTATACTAACTGACTATAATCTGCCCACTTTTGAGAAGAGTCCATTTTGGCAAGGGATTTCGTGATGGAATGGTCAAGCCTAAGATCATTAGGAATTAAGAATTAGACCAACCTGGAAGTAAAACACAAAATACATGAGTGTGGTGTCTTCCATTGTTGTTCGCGCATAAGTGAAGGCCTAAAACGGCTGACTAGAGCCACTATACACCCTTTCACTTGGACGTAACTCAATTTGTCTAAGTGGCACTCCCCACTACAGACATTAGGGAGACTGCGATGGCAGGTGCATTGGATAGAAATTTGACACTGGAATTGCTAAATTTGTTGACTAGATTAGCTAAGCGTCTTTAGTTGGGTCTTATCTCATAATCCACACTATCCTCTCCAACTTTCCCTCCTTCGGGGGACTCGTCATCTTATCCGCGGGATTGGAGGTCTCTACGACACCTAGTCCGACGCCTGCCCTCTTCCACCCATTCATCAATCCACGCAATCAATCACACAGACCCTTTAAATCCCAGTCCGTGCAAACTGTACTCGACTATCCTCTTCACTCAACGTGTTGTTGCTTGCGATACCAGTGGCGAACGAATGGGATCAACACCTATGTTATCTTGGCTGCAAATACAACCTGCCAAGGAATGTGTCGTCAGGCGCATTATATTTGTCCTTTTTCCCAAATATTCTCAGACTGGAAATATTACTTACGGGGCTGGTAGATTTGCTATCAGAAGAGGAGTGACATTTTGGACACGCCACTTATTAGCGGTTTGAAAACTTGCCAAAATGGATTAATTTGGTTCAGAAGATGATCAAAAAAGTGAGAAGCTGTGAAAAATGACATTAGGAACAATGAGCGACTGATGTCAGGAGATGAGGATCGTGAGCAGAAGCAAGGTGCCACAATTTTATCACTGGCTAGTTAGGCTTTTTTTGCCCTTCTCCGCCAATTCGGGAGTAGGAAAGTCGTCTATGGACACTGGGACGAGGACGGTGCTCATGATTCAATAATGTGACCTCTGAAGGTTGAGACGAGCTTAGAGAATTCAACATAGTCAGGAGACAGTTAAACAAGTGATTCAACCTAACTCCGGCTGGTCTGCCACATACGCCTGACGTCGTTTGCTTCCGTTGCGTCTAGCCTACACAAGAGGTTAATTTGAGAAGAATTTTTAGAAATCCTAACTCGAAGATTAGCAAACCATTCTAATTTCATCTAGTGTTGACTGGTCTAATCTTCTCTCGACTTTTCTCGTTTCACCTCATCTCGTTGCAAATTTTCACCTTGCCAAATGTGGATCTACAGACGTGGTGAAAATGACGAAGGAAGTGCTCATGCCGTTGGCATGCAAATAAGGCTTTTGTTCGAGGGGTAACCCGCGGCTAGACGACTCACTTACACGATTCCATGGTTAAAAATGCAAAGGTTGCAGTGGAAGTTGGGGACCAGGCCTGCAGTTTGGGCGAAAGAAGAGAGAGGTGAGAGAAGAGAAGTAATAACCGAATGTAACGCTTACGTTTCTGATATATTTAGGCAATGAAGAGGGGAGCATAAGATCTCATTCATCTCTCGCGCTGGTAAAAATAGTTGACTTTGCAGAATATAGTGGACCGGATGAAAGGCCTCCTCTCATTCAACCAGCCCACCGCCTTGAACATCGCCGTGGAGGAGCGTCAGGTGAAAATGATGGAGAAGGGAGGAAGGATGCAGAATCAGAGTTCTGAGCAAACATCAAGGTCACGTCTGCTGTGGTGCCACCTGCTGACAATGCTTCTGGCCATAGTCTACGTGGTCGGCCTCGTGGTCTGCGTGGTGGTGTATTTTCATGGCAGCTGGACAGGTGGTCGAGGTGATGGGCGAACCGCCCACTGGACCCGACGACTGTGGAGGAGCAACGGTGTCGTGGTTGGGTGGCAACTCCCCTCCCACTACAACTTGCCCGCCACCATCACCTTTCATCCTCGACGAAGTCCTCAAATTTTTGGACAAAAATGTCGAACATATTAGTCGCTTCTTTAAATTCCACGATTGGTGGATTGGCTGACAAGCTGACAGTAAGTCGTTGATTTGTTTGATTGGATTCTACTTTTCCACCATTCGTAGACTTATTTCAGCGAGTAGAGAAACGAGGGAAAGCGCTTGATGATTACATGGGCATTCATTATGGCTGTTTTCGCCAATGGAGCTTAGCTAAATGCCACTTCGAGATGGCGCTGATCTGCAATTACACTCGACGTCGTTTGCTGTTATGCTAGCCTACACTAGACGGCGGTGTGAGCAATATCTTTGGAAATCTTCTCAATGCGACAAACATGAGTGACGTATCATCAAACTGACACGCTCTCCGAGCATTCTCCAACCTTTCATCCCTCCGTCAGTGTCGTTGAAGCCCACGCGCAACAGCACGGTGACCAGCGCTGTGTCGTTAAAACAAAACATTTTTATGAAATTACGAAGAGTGAAGAAAACTGGCACGCAACTCCGGTAGAGACCTAAGTTTGTAGACACTTCTACAACCGGACATCTATAATCATAATTCCGCAGTTTTCCCCATCCTCTAGGATGTGAATATGCTGCTTTTCGAGTTAATGTCAGCAATGTAGTTTATCCATTGGCAGCGAAGGATAAACAAGACCGCGGAAGAGTTTAAGGCTCTGAAGACGAAGGTTGACGAAGTGAAGAACAGTTCCTCAAGATGCCAAAGGAGATCGTCGCCCAGTTTAAGGAGAACTTCAAACTTCACCAGCAGTTGAATGCCCTGACCGCTCAAATCAACGAAAATGGGTCAGGTAAAAGCCGCAGATTGAAGACGTGTCCCAGAAAGTGCTGAGTACATTAGCCAGGCCGACCCTACATCGCTCCTGCCGTCTGCGCCGCCGGTCTGATGTGCGCTGGGCAGCATCGTTTCTTCTCGTGTCTCCTCCTCTTCCCGCCGAGGCTTGTCATCGTCGCTCTTCTCGCCAACCGGAATCACGTCACAGCGTGAGTTACGAAGACTGTCAGGACACCACCATTCGACGTCACTCATTACTTCTTCTCATTCCTCCTCTCCTCTTCCTCCTTCCGCCGCCTTCTCCACACCCCTTGGCAGTGCGGAGCCATAAAGCGAGGAGAAAGTCGCGTGTGTGGCGGCTGTCGCTTCCTCGTGTGTATCCTCCTCATCCTCGTCGTGGTGCTCTCCATTCTCGCGGCCGTGTTCCATGTTTCACCTTCCTCGCCGTAGAAGTGTCCCTACGTGTCTGCACCTCGTGGAATGAATTCAAAGTGACTGCGTGCTCAACAGTCTAGTGCGTGAGAAGCTTCCTCCTACAACGAGGACTGGCTCGATTTGACACCTCCGAGAACGTGTTGTAGCAGCTTAGGTGTGACGTGTGACCCTGCAATCTCAAACGAATCCAAAACTGTGCCGGCGTTGGGATCACTCGGATCGCAAATCTGACCAAAATGGCGGAGAATCAAAATATCCCGCAGAACATAGAGAAATGTGTCCGTAAGTTGCTACATGCGTCTGTTTGTGTGAAGTGGCCCCACAACCAACTCACTAAAGGGTCACCTGAATTGTTCCATTGCGTTTCAGAGACATTGCAAAGAAAATTTCCGAAGGCGTGGATGATGCGATCATTACACAAGTGGAGAATATGAGCTCTGCCATCAGTGTTCTTGATGGAGTTTTCAAACACTTCAGACCAAATGTGAGTTGTGCACTACTTGGCCACGCTCGACTTGCAAATTTTTAAGGGCATCATCTTCAGCCCATGAGCTTCACACCGTTTAAAACAATTCATCTCGCTTTAGGATGCCGTGATGGAATTAGAGAAGTTCACCAAATGCGATCTGGGCAAGTTGGAATCTCTTTCCAAGAATGTTAGCGATAATTCTACAAAAGCGAATTTGGATAAAGCAATCGAAGAATTGAGGAAAATATGTCTGATCTAGTGACCTTGGAAGGTGGTTACCGGGGAATTGAGGCGCAGACCAACTTGACAGATCGTCTCAGGCCTACGTGGCGACTGCAAACCAAACGCTCAGGGTACGTGATTGTGGCTGATTGGTCCAGCTAACCGCTTTTCTCCTGCTCCGAACTCGGTGTCTCTAAAGGTCTCAACCGCGTCTTTCTCTTCCAGACTTCAATGATAGTTCGGCAATGGAAGGTGTGCTGAATGTAACTCTGTTGCGGGAATGCTGCAGCTGTTGGACAAGATTCTCAATCTCAGTGACAGCACGGTGAACGGTTTGGTGCACGAGGTGCTGCCCTGCGGCGACTTGCACTACATGACTTCGACCTCGTGTTGCTGGCGAGTGGTAGGCAGACACACTTCTGCCATATGTGCCACCCCTTCTAAGCGGAGTCAAAGTCCTTTCGCCCGTCCACCAAAACGAGAAAGAGGATGAAGTGAGAGATTTCTCACTACCGGAAGAGGCATGTTAGCGGGTTGGGTTGGTGTAGTAGGGAAGTGAGGAGAGGAAAGGAAGCGACTAACTCATCTCCTTAACCCACATTTGGCAGGTCTATTTCGTCCACATGAAGGGGCAAATGGGCAGGCGAAAGAACGACTGACAGTCTCGTTTCCCATCCAACTAAATTAAATATTAACCACATCAGTGCTTTTCTCCCAGCTCGTTTTATTAATAAGTTCTCGCTCATGCGACTCCCCTTTTTTGACTAAAATTCTGATGTGATCAACTCAGTGAAGAACAAATACCCTGTCATTTCAAATATTCTCAACGCGTGGGAATATTTAGAACTGGCGACAAGTCGATGGCATTAGCTCGTCACGAGGCAGGGTAAAATCAGAATGCCTCGAACAGAGCCCATCCATCGGCACGTAAAAGGCGGTAAATAGGAGCCGCCAGTTCCAACTGAGCTTTAGGTGCAACTACACCTGAAACATATGGTCTCATTACATTTCCATTCAAATGTTGAGCGCAAAGCCTCCACTTGCCGCGTTCACCTTCAATGGAAATGAAACTGCTTTAGCGCGGCCAATTGCTCTCACTTATACTTTTCATACCTGTCGTCTGTGTGTCTCTAAGTGACTGCTTAAGGATGCGTGATATGTTTGAGTGCTTAGCCTTTGTCCTTACGGCAGTCGTCTACCTGATAGATCCTCCCGCAGGAGGAGTCCAGACTACCAAGTGGTGAGTTTGTACCTGAACCTTTGGTCGCGTTGTGAGGATGTCAAGAAGACGAGGAGGAGGAAAGGCGGTGATCGAGGCCAATCAGGTGAAAGGGTGCAAGTTAACGTGGGGGTGGACCAACAAAGGGGGTAGTGTCGGAGTTGGAAAAAAAGGGTTGACAACTTCGGTGGTGGCCGCGAACCTGAATGAGAGTCAGTTGCCTCTTCGTGGTGTTCCTTCGCTTCGTAGGAGAAAATTGGTATTGGAAGTAGAAGACGAAGTAGGTGGATGACACGATACCCTTAAAATCATAAGAGCCGAGGAAGTTCTATGTCTTGCAACTTTTTCACGACATGTGATCGTCAGCTGTCGGTCATTTTAATGTGTGCAATACCTCTCGTGGAAATACTGTTGACAGTTCAGCATTGCATAATTCGTGTGAAATTGTTTTCCCGGAGGCACAACAGTCGTAATGTTTTCAAGTAGGAAGCATATGGGGATCAATGAACAATCGTTGACTTGATTGAATTTGAGTCGGAGGAGAGCGGTCTCTCACGAGATGGAGGAGGCGCCATGGCGCAGACTTTGCAACACACTCCCCCCCCCCCCTTCCACGCAGGTTTATCCTAACCGAAGTGGGCTGGTGTGTTCGACATTCATTAATCGACGCTGTGTTTGTTCACCGAAGCAATAAGCAGTGCATGAAAAGTTGAAGTGCTTAGCGGCTAAATGCGTAAGCAGCGCGGGCACAATAAGGGATTTCATCGCCACTGTACTTACACGCTGGAGGGATGAGGAAGTTAAGTATTTTATTCATGTTATGGAAGAAGACGGAGCCATAGCAGGGTGGAAGAAAGACACTTGTCTTCGAGTAGACATAAAGAAGTAACGGGGAGCAGCAGTCGGTAGCAAGGTACTTGGAGAAGAGCTACAATTAACGGCGTGTGTTCTTGCCACTGCCTGCAAGGCACGGCAAAAGGAGGGCAGACTATTGCCTCCTACCAAAAGTGGCGTGGGGAAGTAGTTCGTCGAAATATAAATCGGTTGACGTAATAGCTCCATGGTTTCCTTGTATAGACGAGTGGTAGGACTCGGAAGACCATTTGGGCTAGCAACCTCTAGGGTCGTATACTTAAACGGTACTTCCCCCTTTGGGCTGTCGCTGATATCCGCACCTTTCTTGTTAGTGGCCTCCGCACCGTATGGTCCTGCTACTCACGCAGCTCGCGTCTTCTATGGCCTTCACTTTTGCCCGTCGGCCACCATGACAAGAGACAGTGTCCAAGGCTTCACAAATAGGGGAATATTGTACTAGTTAAAGTGGAATTAGATTTTCTCCACTCACCGAATCTAACCGCTCAGACACAAACGTTTCTGCAACTCCTAATGCCTCATCTCGAATTCATTTGAGCAGTTAACACCAAAATGTTTTGCACGCGTAACCTACAATGCAGTGGCCAATCTTCCTTCTGAGACAATTCGTTAAGCGCACGATTGATAGCCCATAGGCATTTCCACTGTTACAAGTGTAATGCTATGTCCGCACCGCAACAGCGAGGAGGTTTATCCCGCCTTGGGGAGAAGGTAGGGTGGCCCTGGTTATGCGAGCAGATGAGGCACTGGGTCGGGCTCGAGAGAGCAAGGCAGATGGGGATTAAATAGTGCAGGTTGTAGGGAGTGTCGGTCAGCCAGCTTCCCATTAAAACAGCGTTTCGAAAACGCTCATTTTCATTACAATGATGAAATGCCTGCATGCTGCACGCAAACGCACAGGGGAGGCTTAATCGTGGAAGGTTTTTGTCACCCTGATCGCACTCTTCAGTCTTTCCCTCTAAACACCTTCTGTGTGGTTTTGCAGTGTGAAGCAGGTCCACAGGCATTGAAAGTAGAACTTATAGGTCTCTTTCCCACCACCATGCACATGTCTACTCGGGCATTCATAGGCGTCCTTGAGCCTGCTCACGCATTACTGCGGCCTTCAGGCGAGGGACAGGCCATGAGATAATTCCTCAGACAATCTCCTGCCTATCTGCTAAAATCACAAAATCTAAGCTTTACTCGCTTCCCGAATTTGCGGCAACGTCCCTCCCCCGTCTGGCAACCACAACGACAAAGGAGATGCAGGGGACTTCGTAGATGGAGTTGTTATCACTGCCGGAAGGGGATGATGAGTGGCAGAAGCCATCGACACCATCGACAAGAAGGTGGGTGTTTGTCAAATGGAGACGACTGTACTTCGAAGTGGGTCGCTGAGAGGTTGGGTGACTGCAAGCAGCCGACCGTGTGCCTTATGAAGTTGCAACGCTGTGTCACCACGAATCACCAAAGATGATGATTTGAGCCGTTGAGGATTTGAGGGTGGCACAATAATTCGTGAGTTCGGAGTGGTCTTGGTACTGCCTCTTCATGCCATCCGTGAAGACGAGTGAGAGTTGAAAGCGTTGGTATGCGACCACTTCCAACTGGCTGACAGTATGTAACCACGACGACAGCGCTACACAGTCATACCGAAAACTCACTAATGTGTAAGCCGCTACCCTTCCACCATGTGAGAAGAGAGGAAGGGTAGAGCACGAGGAAGAAGAAGAAGAAGAAGAAGAAGAGGAATGAGAATGAGCGGAGAGGAGTGCACTTGGGAAAAGTCAAGCAGGAACACTTTTGATGAGGTAATGGAAAATGCTTATGCACGACACAAGGCGACGTGCGATTCTCCACAGAAAATTTGGAAGCAATATAAGAAAGCAGATAGTAAAATGCTATCAAAAGTGTTATTAGTAGACGAGGCTGTGGTACGTGGAAAGACGACTAAGCTCTCCGTTGGCCGTGACTTTCTCTAACATCCACTGGGATCTCGATCTCCATCTTCTCGCCTCCACGTGGCTGAGAGCAGAGATTTTTCGCATTTCTCCAAGCCTTGCATCCTCTGCGTGCAGTTTCGCTGCCAGATTTGTGCTCTGATGCTTTTGAAATCTTCCTTATTATTAGTTTAGATGCCCTCTACCTGGTGGCGATTAGTAAAACAATCGAATAGAAACTGACTTCAGTATGCGGAACAGAAATATTGGGGATACAATCCGTAACACCAACCAGCTGGAATCCGAGCTAACATAATCTTCGAAGGTCTAAGCTAAACTCACCAATTCGATCAAAATCTCGCCTTTACCATCCTATCCACCCGGGACTTCAGTCTCATCCTACTACTCTACTCGGGTTGGGAGGGGTCTCATGGATTGTTTCAATTGCCGATCTTCGGTCTGGCCGTCTTTGCAACCCTCTCAAGCACTTTGGAACTGATGTGTAGTCGTGAGCATCGATTGCGTCCACGCGACTTCTTGAAGCGGTAGAGGGGTTCGACAAGCTACGGGAATACGCATGGAATGGATCGGAGAGTGAAGTGAGCGATGAGATTCCGAAGGTGGTCATTACTGTAATCACCTGCACTTGTTCGGAACTTCTAACAACTACGAAACCGTCTGCTTCATGTCATTGTACTTATTGGGCACAGAATATTCAGTAGTAAGGGTGCACAAATTCACACACAAATGCTCCTGCACGATCTCCACCTCTCTAATGGAGAATGAGGGCATGCTCACAACAACTGCCCTTCTTCCACGCCAATATACTCTTTTCCTTGACTTCTCCTGGTAAGACGCATACTTGCGTGAACACTTCAGAGTGGAAATGCACACAGGTGTGCTGACATGACGGCGATGGCATCGAGTAAGTGACCCTACCACTCCGCTCCCAACCCTGCTAACACACAAAGGACAAGTGTGCGCCCCACCACACTCCATCACCGCTCATCCTCCATGTCAACGAATGATGCTCTTCTGTCACTGTCACCTTGAGATGCCTCTGAAATATGCACTTTCCCCGTAAGTGCAGACGGCATGGGATGGTGCTGTCAACGGTCTAATTGTTGTTTCCTCAGCTGTTTATTTACCGCCGCTGGCCAGCATGACCTGAGACGCTGTCCTCTCTTCACAGCCAACCTCGTCTCAAGCTCATTTTTAGCGATTGGGAGATCTCGTTCATAGCTCCTTTCCACCCATTGCAAAGTGTCTTCCCACCCGCTTCCACTACTTCTGCAACAAATTTCATCTGCCGCTGACGTCATCATTGTCTTTTCCCACCTCATTTCTATCCATTCGAGAGAGAGGAGCGAATGAATTGTGACCTATTCTTCATGTACCGCAAGTATGGCCGTCGAGTTCCAGAAGGCAAATCGAGTTTGCAGCATTTGAACGGGAAGAGGAAGAGAATGGCACAGAGGAGCACTTCACCTCAAATCTACTAACAGTGTGCCAACCATAAAACAAAAGGTCTGACTAAAATCATATGGGAACTCCGTGATTACGCAAGTGGTGGAAAAGATTACGCGGTGCGGGTATGAGACTACTACCTGCTCTCATCTCCGCTAAACTGACCGGAAGATAGTCACATCTGCACAGATACCTGCTGCGGCCATCAGCGGGCGAGCTCACGACGTGTGAGCGAGGTGCGATCTCCTCCCTTTCAAAGGCAACGCACGAGGAATAATTCCGCCAGGGTGCCTCTTAACGAAAGTCAAAGTGTTTGCATTCTCAGCTCATTATAAGACTGTTCCGGCACCACTCGAACCAATTCAACCCACAAGGTGGCTTCGGTCTTCTCTTAGCACAACCACCCAACCAGGCTGCTGTGCAGTGTTGCGGTTTCCTACTGTCGTCTGCTGATACTTGTGTGGCCCAAGGTCACTTGCCTTAAATTTACTTGTCTCTTTCGACACGAATACCACGTAACATGCTCAGGCACGCACCAAGGCACCATCTTCCATCTGCCATGTCTTCTCCGTCATTTTGTCCCTTTCGTGGTGTGTTACCAGTATTTTCTCCAGCCTTCCAAAAGCAGCTGCTAAATGCGGTGGGTCACTTTGAACTGACGACTGGAAGTTAAGGGGAAAATATAACGTGTGATCAACTGTTTTACGGACGGGGCGCGGTGAAGCACCGGAAAGCGAGACGAAAACAGTCGAGGAATTCATTGCAAACGTGATGGAGAGAGGTGAAATTGAAGAAAAGATGCCAGGTAAGGAGCATTGCAACTGGTACCAAGAAAGATGTTTAAACTGCACACTGATGGGTGACTGGGGACGAGGGACGAATGACCATGCTAGAGAAGAAAGGCGGTGAAGATGTGGTTCGCAGTTCAATGAGAGTATGGTTTTTGACCTCCGACGGCATTGTTGGACCTCATTTCAGGTGGCTGGGCGATTTCAGCTCCATTCGTCACGGCGGAAATGCACTAACGGATCGACGCAGTTCCGGTGGAGAGAGAAGACGAATGCAGCAGTTGTAGAGCACTTCCCTTGAGGAATGCTGGTCTGCATTACCGCCAGGATTCTCCTCCTCCTCCTCCTCCTCCTCCTCCTCCTCAACATCGTCCTCTTTCGCACTCGTTTTGACGACTTGTACAGCCTGACCGAGGAGGAGGATGAGCAACAGAAATTTAATAGGCCTCAGGGGACATTTTCAACTCCATGCAGTCGACTGACTTGTTCCTGCTCACTGAGGACATAGTTCATCTGGGCAAGAAAGGCAACAAGCCTCACACACTACGCGGTGGCCTTCCTTTCTCCTTCGGACCTTCGCAATGCAGGTGAGCCTTAGGAAACCGTTTAATGCCACCACTCTCGGGGCTGCGGCGTATAGACACCTCCGTCTCATTCTCATGCTGTCCAGTCGTCTCGCGGCGTTGGAGGCTCCACCAACCAGACGCTCTGCAGAGAGGTTCAGTGGTGAACACCTCCCTTTAAGGCGACGCACGTGAAGTAGTCGAGACCCCATTCTCGTGGGCACGAGAAGCACATTGTATGGGAGAGGCGATGGCCAGAAGATGGCACTCGCCTGTCATCCACCCAACGAAGGAAATACGGGCTTATTCTGTGTCTTTTATTTATGTTAACTTGCGGCTAGCTCCATTACCACCCATTTGCTCAAGTAATGCCTTGATTGTGCGAGTCACTTTTGGCTATGCAGGGTGCGAAGCCGAGCATGTCACGATCCCATTGCACAATGCAGACTCGTTTATTTGCCGTCGAGTACCATTGCAGCGGATTTGGACATTGTAATGGACTCACACTTTTACGAAGGAATCCCACTTGCGTCTTACTTGCCTTTTTGGATTTGATATCGCCAAGATCCATGAAGAAACCAAATGCCAATGTTGAGAAGCAAGGAAACAGAGAAATGGACATTACAGGAGAGGTGGAGATTGTGGAAACGTCAAACAAGGTGTCAAAATAATGTGGGTTAGGTCGTCTCATTCCATTGTTGCGTTCATCTCTAACCACAAATCACTCAACTCAGCTGCAAATAGGTGAAATTGCCGCCGCGTAGTCTTGTCCACGGTCTCACTAATCTCCGCCTTCGTAGATCAAATTTTCCTCCTCAGTGCGCAGTTTCACCCCCAGAGTGAGACGTTCGTGCTCCGTGCCGCGCTTTGCTGCCGATGATGGCTCTGAGGCTCAACGCTTCACTCCTCTACATGCACAGTTGCGATGACGCCTTGGCATATTTTCGCCTATTTTCTTGTGCCTGGTAGCGCCTCGTGCGTTAGGCTTCCTCCCTCTTTCTTCCTTTTGATTTCAATCCACCAGTCAAAAGGGAATAATTTCGACTCCCCCAGTAAATGTGATCCAAATGCATGGTTACTAGTAGTGGGAGTATGCTCAACTACCGCAGCATTATCCTGCAGCCGAGTGCCATCCAGGCTTCCAAGAGTTGGACTTTCTTCCTCGAATTCCACCCCAGTTGGAGACTGCTGCACCATCAAGTTGGACATGTCTGCCAGACATGTCCTTCGCGTGTGTGGCCGGATTGGGGCCAGGGGTGTGAACGAGTGTAACATCAAGGCGGTTCACAGTCTCGCCTCCTTACAATCACTTGAGGCAGTGAGAGGCTGTGTGCAGTCGAGGGCACTCATTCCACACATGAGATTTCATGGCCAGTGGGAAGAAGACTGTCGTGTGCGCTGCGGAATTTACTGGCCCCTGTGCCCATTTGACTGGATTTGCATGCACGACGGGTTGACCACAATCACATTGCCGATAAGCGGCCTGCAGCGGGCGAGTGTGGGCCGCAGTGTCTTCATGCCTTCACACCTGAAGTGTGTGCGGAAGTAAAGACGTCGTCTTCGTCATCATCATTATCTTCACCATTCTCTACTTAGTAATTAGAGAGCATTGCCCCCAACGACAGATGCTGGGTGAACGAGAAACGCGAAGATAACAGAGAAAAATTTAAAGGCACTCACACACAGATGTTCTCGTTTCAAGTCGCTCACAGCGAAGGCTCCAGCATTGTATATTGTCATTCTTGACCATGCATAACAACTATTTTAACAGTCGGCTGAGCAGCAGCAGCAGCAGCAGCAGCAGCAGTCTGGAGGATCTCATCCGACTCCTGATTGCTCGAGGCTGAATGCGAGGCCGAGCAGGAGGGGAGGACAGCAAATGGGACGAGCATGTCGCTCGACATCTGCGTGGCGCCGACGCCTCAGTGGCTGCGGCTCCCTCCCTCAAGCTCTTCATTATCCTGATTTTCCTGTTAATGTGTTTTTTCATTTTTTCAGATATTTCGACAAGTGGCAAATTTTTGAGAATGAAGAAAAGACAAAAATACAGGAGGGTTATTAGGAATGTTGCTGTTGTTTGTGCAATATAGTTAGGTTTTAAACTAAAAACACCTATTCCGCTCTATCGAGGCTGTGCGATATGCGAGTGTCAATGTCAACAATAGCCGAGTATCGACTGATTGGGATGAGTCATAGGCGAGAGCGTATCGATTTGCGCACTGAAAGGGGACGCGTAATGCCTCCTTGAGTGGTGTGGTCGCATTCCCAACCTCATTCTGCACTTGGGCATCTGCTTATGAGTGGGGAACCTCGGCAAAATCGACTCATTGCTCTTTGCGTCTGTGGCGGAGTAAATGGTGAAGAAGGAAACAACAATAATCTCTAAAATCATATTCTAAGATGCATTTGTTTTATGTACTTAAAGGCGAGCATTGAGGGACTTAAGCCAGAACATGAAGAGGAGTAGCGTCGCGCGAGGAAAGTAGAGGTGAGACGGTGATTAGTGTGATATGCGAGTGCAAATAATGAGGTTGGTGGTGATGTTGATGTTGGTGCTGGTCGTGAAGATCTCAGATCTCTCCATATCTAGTACATATCTAGTTCTCTTTTTGCACATTCATTGCTTCATTCTGCCTATTGCTTCATTTTGTACAGCATGAACCCCACCCTCAATGTTATGACTGTGGCTTAAATCCCCCTTTCACCACGTCGCCGTGCATTCCGGCGTACGTCTTTCCTTAATAATCACCTTTTTTGTCGATGCTCAATCTAAATATCTGCGCCCTCACAATGCGACAACTTACCCTATCCCAACACACTTTTCCCTCCCTTGCGTCACGCAGTAGATAACTTCACATTGTTTTTATGATTCTCACCGGCATCTGATTGAGTCACATAAGAAAAGGCTACATTCCCCTTGCTCAAGTGCGTCTTTTTCATTTAAAGAAGCCTATTTTACTGCTTACGTGAGGTCACGGTGCATCATTGTGGTCGGGTAGAATGTGGGATCTTCTTTTACGTCCACCAATTGTCTTCATTGTTGTTGTTCATACCTTTGGTGAATGGGGATGTCAGTTGTGGCGAACTGTCCTCGAGCGTGGATGGCGACCAAGGGAGCATAAACGCAGTGTAGGCGGCATTTCTTCGTCCCCATTAAACCGACTTACAGACTCACCACAATTAACAAGACCTGAGAAAAATTAGGTGAGCGCAGAAATGGTAAGGTTTATTTTGTTGGCCGTACAAATTTGGATACATTTGAAAAATCTCACAGTTTAACTCATATAATAATGGGTTTCCAATTTCATTAGTTATTTCCAGTATAGAGGAATTTGTGCAAGTTCTTTTTCATTTTCATTAAATTTCTTCAATTTTGCACTTGAGGCTTTTGCGGGAGGATGGATTAGAAGTGCGAAATCGTGCAATGTGAATGTTGCATACGTACCAGGCATAGCGTCGTGGTGCTGAAGGACCTTTATATAATTGACCAGAACAGATGGATTTCTTTTGAAGCGTTGTTTATCCCGCTCCAGTTGTCCACTTTCGCTGTGCTGTAGATCCACGAGTAGGTTCAACCAATTCATAGTGCATTGATCCCCAAAGGTACTCACATACCAAGAGGAAAGGTCTTATTGTGAGTTTTTGTTTAGGTGTGTCAATAAGTGCTTTTGTGA
Organism: Dipylidium caninum; assembly: GCA_017562135.1. NCBI lineage: Eukaryota > Metazoa > Platyhelminthes > Cestoda > Cyclophyllidea > Dipylidiidae > Dipylidium > Dipylidium caninum. The sequence goes on along the minus strand of QEYB01000230.1, from coordinate 7,910 downwards.
CTGAAAGATTTATTACTGTATGGCACTGTATAGCACGCACTCCTCAACTCCAGTGACACGTGGTCGCGAAAACAGAATTATGCCATAAAGAGACATTAGTGACCAGTAGATTGTGAGCAATTGAGTGAGTGCTGCTTGGATAAATTCAGGAAGCAACTCTACCTCTGTGCTTCTCTACTTCTCCTGTGTGACGAAGATGATCCTCTGCTGTGAGCATTGATGAGTCTACCTTAATTGCAGTTTCCCCATTATTGTGAGAGAATTGATTTCCACCATCCCCTCACGATATCATCGTCTAATTTTTTATTACGGTCATTTCGTTTAACGTTTTCGAGCCGCCAATTGACGCTTGCAAACTACTTAAACAAACTATGATCTGCTTACTTTAAGAATATTGACGCGAATGTCGTTTCCTCCTTTTTTGTTGGACTTGGCGTCTTTCGTTTTGGCATGAACACAAATACTTGAGTTAAAAAGTGCGATTTACAGCGAAGCTTGACTGTAAAGACAAAATGTATATGATGATTTGGCTCTGTTGCCACACCAACTGACAATGAACGAGGAAATAGCGAAAATGTTGACTGCTTTCCAGTTTGTCTGCTATGTCTCACGTAAAGGAATATAATGTGACTGGAGTGCCAAAGGAAACGGCAATATATTTATGAAGAGACTTCACTAATGCCCAGCCGGTCCCAGTTTTTCCCCTTTACTGCTTTCTTGATGAATAGGTTTCTTCTCCAGACTGGCGAAATTGTCGCATTTTGCCTTTGTGTAGTGGGAAGGAGGAAGTACACTCTCTGGCATGAAGAACATGACCACAGCATCTTCTGTTAACCTTCTAAACTTTGCTACGTTGCGAAAATTTTGAGCAAGTGACGAAAGCAGACAAAGGTAGGATCAGGACAATGAGGAGATTGATGGGGGCATGCGGAGCCACCAGGAAGCCCCACGACATGCGCGTTGCCATTCTTGTCCTCCCCTCCTAGTTGGCCCTACATTCAGCCTCGTGCAATGAGGAGTACGATGAGGCCGTCCAGACTGTTACTGCTTAGACGACTGGTAAATAGTCGTTATGCATGGTCAAGAATGACAATACCGCGCGAGTGCAAGTTTGGTCCTGGCAGGGAGACTGTAGTACACCAAAATATCTTCAAATATGACTAAATGAAAGGACTTTGCGTTGCTGAGCCGATGTATCTGAGAGGAAAATGGCCACGGTCGAAGATTACGGACAACAAGTCGGAGAGATTGAACAACAGACATAATGAGGTTAACACCGTCTGAGCTTTGTCTATCAGAAGCGGTCACCAGCAGAACTAGGGGATGTGTGTGGATTTGATGAAGGATTGGCTTAGGGAGGTGAAAAGGCACAAAGGTTCGCAGATTGTGGGGACGGACGTGGGGCAGGCGGGTTCAAGTTCTCTCATAGCGGTGTAATGCAAGAGTATATATACAGTCCCTGTGAAACAGACATGAAGACAAATCTCCCCATTTGGGAACATCGAGAGGAAGCGAAGTGACACTAAAACACGCACCAGAAAAGAAATGAGTTGACGATGTCAATTGCATAGTGAGGTGAGCGTTTGTCATTAATCGAGAAATGGCGAATCTTGTACTCCCGTCCCACGTGTATATTGAAAAATGGTAATCAAAATGGATCAAATGGAGTATTTAGGCTGCTCAGAAGGATTGCAACTAACCCACAATGCTAACCACGTCCACGCAGCCAGTCAGCCACACTACTGGCGCCCAAGAGGAGACAAGGCCATCAGGGCTAGATTCAAGCCGCGTCAACGAAAACAAGATGGTGAAGGTTGTGTAAAAAGGGGGGAGAGAACTGTTTTAGTTTTGTTGCTTCACGCAATTCATTCCATGCGGCACGCTATCAGCTTGTTTTGAGGTGAATATATTTATCCGGAGGTCGGGTGGTGTCAATGGTGGCGCAGCTAATTCTTGCAGGAGACTCGGAATTACTGGGTTATCCAAAGGTCGGCTAGTGTCATTGTTGCATTATGGAGAAATGGCGATGTAGGGTGATGAAGAAGAGTTGAGTCAGGGAGGCCGTGATGAAATAGAGAGTGGGAGGCTGAGGTAAATAGAAAAGAGGATTTGAGGTGCGTTGTCATTTTCATTCGACAAATATTAGGCATAATGGGCTCATTGTTGCGGACATTTGAGGTATTTTCTATAGGCGACTACACTGACAGGTCACTCCGTCAGTCAGTCAATCAGAGTATAGTGATCGTTCGTGGGCCGGACAATGGGAATTGTAGGACGAAACTTCACATATGCAACTGTTGACCGGTTGATCCAGTGTTCATTCGACAGAAATGACGCAGAATAGAATCTCCCTCGCTAAAATGTGTGCTGTATTCTTATCCGTAGGAGACATGACACTGACCGAGTTCAGCCAGCCTGCAATGGAGTGATTGTGCGTGAAGCGACAATGGGGTTCGTGAGGCGAAATCTCACATACCACCTTTTGTTTGGTTGATCCAATTTTCACTTGAAGGAAATGACGCAGAGTTTTGATCTATCTCGCGGATAAGAAAGGCAATTTCTTATTCTTTGGTAACTTGACACTGACAGACATCATTTAGCCTGACATATAGATTTTATTCTTGACCCGGACAATGGGATTTTTGAGCGCAATCTCAGTCTTAAACCCCTTGTTCGTATGTTCCAGGGCACATTCGAAGCACAGATTACAACATGAAAGGGTTGACTTCAAGATACCGGTTGCGGCGTCTTCCAGATCGATTTTGAGAGAATTCCCCTGGCACATTTTTAAAAAGCGCCTAACAACGGTCAACTTCTTTCGAATGCAGGTGAAGCTGTTTACACGAGCAGGGATCTGAGATCGCAGAGACAAGCGATTAGTCGTCAACTCGGTCGATGAATTACATTCACTACTGATGTCTTCTCGACTGATAATACGCTTACCACCCTCTGCATGTGCGGAAATGGGCGTAATTCTTCGACCCCTTCCACTGCAATGTCATTCAATTAGAAGTCTGCTATTGTCGGCCGAATTGCTGGCATAATGCTAATTTAACTCAACGCGCAATGAGTTGGTGCACTTGGAAAATAGTCGACGCATTAAAGAACAAAATTACTTCTTCAGACCGCTGAAGGATGATTTGCTAGGAGAAATAACACAGACAGAGGTCATTCAGGCTGAGATTAATTGTTAATTAGCCGGACAACATGAATTGAGGCGAAGATTTACACAAGCACGTCTTGCTCGTATGATCCCATGTTCATGTGATTTAAAAAACGCAGAATGAGCTCTCATTTGTTCATACTTGCGCTGATTTTTTCTCACAAGCCATATTTTCGCATCATGAACAGTAACTTAGGGAGGCTAGGTGATTTACAGAATCAGGTACAGAAAATCTCCATGGAAAAATATTAAAACCGGAAGCCGCGTCTCAGCGCGAGGTCTCCTAGGAAGAGAGAGAATTCATCCAATGTGCGCAAGTTGGAGGCCTCTCTACATCTTTCTATCCTCACCAATCTACCTTGCATCAATGGAGCAAGCGTTGCAAGTGTGGCAGTTCGCCTCACCGCTGCCTTGTCCTCCTCACGAAGAAGCGCTTGTTCGCAAACTGAGGGAAGCCGCGTCTGAGCGCGAGGTCTCCTAGGAAGAGAGAGAATTCATCCCTCAGTTTGCTAACAAGCGCACTCTTCGTTAGGAGGACAAGGCAGCGGTGAGGCAAAATGCCACACTTGCAACGCTTTGCTCCATTGCATGCAAGTTAGATTGGTGAGGATAGGGAGAGGTAGAGTGGCCTCCAACTTGCGCACATTGGATGAATTCTCTCTCTTCTAGGAGACCTCGCGCTGAGACGCGGTTCCCTCAGTTTTGCGAACAAGCGCTTCTTCGTGAGGAGGACAACGGCAGCAGGTGAGGCGAAATGCCACGCATTGAGCAAGGTGAGATTGCTGAGATAGAGGTAGAAGGCCTCAACTTGCTCACATTGCATGAATTCTCTCTCTTCTAGGGACCTCGCGCTCACTCGCGCTCAGACGCGGCTTCCCTCAGTTTTGCGAACAAGCGCTTCTTCGTGAGGAGGACAAGCAGCAGGTGAGGCGAAATGACACACTTGCACGCTTGCTCCATTAATGCAAGGTAGATTAGGGTGAGGAGAGAGAGATGAGGCCTCCACTTGCTCACATTGCATGAATTCTCTCTCTTCCTAGGAGACTCGCGGGCTTCCTCAGAAGCGTCTTCATCCACAACGTGGCGAAATGCCACACTTGCAACGCTTGCTCCATTGATGCAAGTAGATTGGTAGGATAGAGAGAGGTAGAGAGGTTGCACATTGCATGAATTCTCTCTCTTCCTAGGAGACCTCGCGCTCAGACGCGCTTCCCTCAGTTTGCGAACAAGCGCTTCTTCGTGAGGAGGACAAGGCAGCGGTGAGGCGAAATGAACACTTGCAACGCTTGCTCCATTGATGCAAGGTAGATTGGTGAGGATAGAGAGAGGGAGAGTGGCCTCCAACTTGCGCACATTGGGATGAATTCTCTCTCTCTTCCTAGGAGACCTCGCCGCTGAGAGCTGTCCCTCAGTTTGCGAACAAGCGCTTCTTCGTGAGGAGGACAAGGCAGCGGTGAGGCGAATGCCACACTTGCAACGCGTGCTCCTTGATGCAAGGTAGATTGGTGAGATAGAGAGAGTAGAGAGGCCTCCAACTTGCTCACATTTGCATGAATTCTCTCTCTTCCTAGGAGACCTCGCGCTCAGACGCGGCTTCTCAGGATTGCGAACAAGCGCTTCTTCGTGATTTGAGGACAAGGCAGCGGTGAGGCGAAATGCCACACTTGCAACGCTTGCTCCATTGATGCAAGGTAGATTGCGTGAGGATAGAGAGAGGTAGAGAGGCCTCCAACTTGCAGCACATTGCATGAATTCTCTCTCTTTCCTACTAGACCTCGCGCTCAGACGCGGCTTCCTCAGTTTGCGAACAAGCGCTTCTTCGTGAGGCTCCAGGACAAGGCAGCGGTGAGGCGAAATGACACACTTTGCCAACGCTTGCTCCATTGATGCAAGGTAGATTGGTGAGGATAGAGAGAGGCGAGAGTGGCCTCCAACTTGCTATTTGCACTGATTGCATGAATTTCTCTCTCTTCCTAGGAGACCTCGCGCTCAGACGCGGCTTCCCTCAGTTTGCGAACAAGCGCTTCTTCGTGAGGAGGACAAGGCAGCGGTGAGGCGAAATGCCACACTTGCAACGCTTGCTCCATTGATGCAAGGTAGATTGGTGAGGATAGAGAGAGGTAGAGAGGCCTCCAACTTGCTCACATTGCATGAATTCTCTCTCTTCCTAGGAGACCTCGCGCTCGAGACGCGGCTTCCCTCAGTTTGCGAACAAGCGCTTCTTCGTGAGGAGGACAAGGCAGCGGTGAGGCGAAATGACACACTTGCAACGCTTGCTCCATTGATGCAAGGTAGATTGGTGAGGATAGAGAGAGGTAGAGAGGCCTCCAACTTGCGCCACATTGGATGAATTCTCTTCTCTTCCTACTTGCGGAGACCTCGCGCTGAGACGCGGCTTCCCTCAGTTTGCGAACAAGCGCTTCTTCGTGCAGGAGGACAAGCTTGCTCCAGCGTGAGGCGAAATGCCACACTTTGCAACGCTTGCTCCATGCGTGATGCATTGCAGGTAGATTGCGTGAGGATAGAGAGAGGTAGCTCCAAGAGGCCTTCCAACTCCAACTGCGCACATTGCATGAATTTCTTCTCTCTTCCTACTTGCAAAGATCTCCTCGCGCTCAGACGCGGCTTCCCTCAGTTTGCGAACAAGCGCTTCTTCGTGAGGAGGACAAGCAGCGGTGAGGCGAAATGCCACACTTGCAACGCTTGCTCCATTGATGCAATGGTAGATTGGTGAGGATAGAGAGAGGTAGAGAGGCCTCCAACTTGCGCACATTGCATGAATTCTCTCTCTTCCTAGGAGACCTCGCGCTCAGACGCGGCTTCCCTCAGTTTTGCGAACAAGCGCTTCTTCGTGAGAGAGGACAAGGCAGCGTGAGGCGAAATGCCACGCTTGCAACGCTTGCTCCATTGATGCAGTTACTTGGGTGAGGTATTGGTGAGAGAGTAGTAGAGGCCTCCAACTTGCGCACACATTTCTTTGTCTCTCATGACGTGAGACGCGGGCTTCCGCATCATTTGCGAACAACTTCTTCGCCGTTTGAGGAGGACAAGGCAGGCGGTGAGGCGAAATGCCACACTTGCAACGCTTGCTCCATTGATGCAAGGTAGATTGTTGGTGAGGATAGAGAGAGGTAGAGAGGCCTCCAACTTCCAGATGAATCTCTCTTCCTACTAGACCTCGCGCACAGACCGCTGGGCTTCCCTCAGTTTTGCGAACAAGCGCTTCTTCGTGAGGAGGACAAGCCAGCGGTTGAGGCGAAATGCCACGAACTTGCAACGCTTGCTCCATTGATGCAGGTAGATTGGTGAGGATAGAGAGAGGTAGAGAGCCTCCAACTTGCGCACATTGCAAATGAATTCTCTCTCTCTTCTACTAGACCTCGCGCTCAGACGCGGCTTCCCTCAGTTTGCGAACAAGCGCTTCTTCGTGAGGAGGACAGGCAGCGGTGAGGCGAAATGTCCACACTTGCAACGCTTGCTCCATTGATGCAAGGTAGAGATGGTGAGATAGAGAGAGGTAGAGAGGCCTCCAACTTGCGCACATTGCATGAATTCTCTCTCTTCCTAGGAGACCCTCTGCAGAAAACAGACGCGGCTTCCCTCAGTTTGCGAAACAAGCGCTTCTTCGTCAGGCAGCGTGAGGCGAAATGCCACGCTTGCTTTGCTCCATTGATTGCAAGGTAGATTGGTGATGGATAGAATAGGTAGAAGCCTTGCGCGCACATTGGGAATTCTTCTCTCTCTTCCTCGCGCACAGACGCGGCTTCCCTCAGTTGCGAAGCAAGCGCTTCGCAGCGTGAGGCGATCCACACTTGCAACGCGCTTGCCATTTCTTCCTCAGTTTGCGAACAAAGGCGAATACTTGCAACGCTTGCTCCATTGATGCATAGGTAGATGGTATGAACCTCGGCTAGTTGGCGAACAAGCGGTGAGGCGAAATTTGTGATAGGTAGAGAGGCCTCCAACTTGCTCACATTGGCATGAATTCTCTCTCTCTTCCTAGGAGACCTCGCGCACAGACGCGGCTTTCCCTCAGTTTGCGAAACAAGCGCTTCTTCGTGAGGAGGACAAGGCAGCGGTGAAGGCGAAATGCCACACTTGCAACGCTTGCTCCATTGATGCAAGGTTAGATTGGTGAGGATAGAGAGAGGTAGAGAGGCCCCAACTTGCTCACATTGGATGAATTTCTCTCTCTTCCTAGGAGACCTTCGCGCTCAGACGCGCTTCCCTCAGTTTGCGAAACAAGCGCTTCTTCGTGAGGAGGACAAGGCAGCGGGTGAGGCGAAATGCCACACTTGCAACGCTTGCCTCCATTGATGCAAGGTAGATTGGTGAGGATAGAGAGAGGTAGAGAGGCCTCCAACTTGCTCACATTGCATGAATTCTCTCTCTTCCTACTAGACCTCGCGCACAGACGCGGCTTCCCTCAGTTTGCGAACAAGCGCTTCTTCGTGAGGAGGACAAGGCAGCGGTGAGGCGAAATGCCACACTTGCAACGCTTGCTCCATTGATGCAAGGTAGATTGGTGAGGATAGAGAGAGGTAGAGAGGCCTCCAACTTGCGCACATTGCATGAATTCTCTCTCTTCCTAGGAGACCTCGCGCACAGACGCGGCTTCCCTCAGTTTGCGAACAAGCGCTTCTTCGTGAGGAGGACAAGGCAGCGGTGAGGCGAAATGCCACGCTTGCAACCGCTTGCTCCATTGATGCAAAGGTAGATTGTGAGGATAGAGAGAGGTAGAGAGGCC